>NQII01001567.1:332329-353176 GCA_002778355.1 Clitarchus hookeri
AATAATTGCCGCAGCAGCTTCTACAATCCGTAAACGTTCTTCTGCAGGAGTGCTTTTTTTATTTTCGTACCAAGATTTTGATAATACATTAACCTGTGTATTACGGAAAGATATCATTGTAAATGCTCCTATTTTTTTTGTGATTATTATGTCAGTTAAATATTTTTGTTGTAGTTTTGTAATAATCGTCTTATTGTCTGGTACGTACTCCGTAAGGACATCTTTCAGCTCTTTCAAAGTAAATTGAGAATCTTCAATATTTTCTATATAACAAAAAATCTCCTTCATTGCTTGAGTGACTTCATCATTTTGGCGAGGCTTCTTATCAGCAGATGGTACTCGGGTTAAAAAGTTGGTATAGCAAGTAGTATGATACTTTGCTTCAGCAGCGATGAAATCATACTCGTAAAGTATACGTTCCTTTACTAATTCTCCTAAGGAATCGTTGCTTTCTTCTGCTTTTTTAATAACGTTGTCTTTGAATGCAAGAGTACTTACATTACTTATTTTCCGTCTATACTTATCTTTTTTTTTCCTTTCTGCTACTTCATTAGCTTCTTGGCCACAAAATAAGCACAATTTTTTAAAATCAAACACTTCATTTCTTTTTTTACGAGGTGCACTTGACGTTGAAGGTTCACCCTCTTCTGTGCGTCGTTTCGATGCAACAATAGCATTTTTACTAGTGTAAACTTTTCGACACTCGGAATGCACATTCACAGAACTTAAAGTATTTAAATAGTCTATATGTCCATCATTCCTTTCAATACTTGCAGTTTTTAAAGTTTGTAAACCACGTACGACATTCACAGAAACACCTTCTGAAAGTGACTTATCACATATAAAACACAAATCAGCCATAGCTCTTAAAACCGTACGTCCGTCGTTGCGAAGATACAATTTCAAACTAACGAATAATCTTGACAAAGAGAACGTGGCCTTGAATACAATAGAACATCTGTCCCGGCTATAAATAGAAAAGGTCATAGGGTAGGGACAAGTATTTACAGGTATATAAGTATTAAAACATTTACACGTTTTAAAGAAAACGTATATAATGTCGTTTTAACTTAAAGTATAACTNATAAGTATTAAAACATTTACACGTTTTAAAGAAAACGTATATAATGTCGTTTTAACTTAAAGTATAACTAAAATACACATTCCAGAATTATTAATATACTCTAGTTAAATATAAATAATTAAGTCACTTATTTTAATTAAATATAAATAATTTATAATTAGTACATAAATAATGGGCATTGTTTAATAATTATAATTTTTTAGTAAATAATTAACTTTATCCAACGTACTGATAACCGTAACTCACGCTTGACCTTGCATTAGACCATATATGACTGTGCGCGGCGCACTCTTTGCGGTCTACCGCAGAAACGGTTGATCGTATGAAAAAAAAGTTCAAACAGAAGTTGTAGAGAATTTTATATTCTACAACTTTTATAATAAGTGCAAATCTTATTTAAGCAATAAAAAGCGAGATATTCGCGAAAAACCGATTTTTATGACCTTTGACCTTCAATATCTTAAGACGCGGACACGATAACATTGGTGACTTTTGAGACAACATTAAGAACGACAAAACAAAGGCTTATACCAATTTACAGCTTATTATCTTTCATTCCGAGGTTGACCCCTTTTTTTACCTAATATGACTGGGCTATAGAGGTTGAAGAACGGGAGGAAGGTTGGGACACAGAGATCGGGAAACCGACGGAGTGGTGGCAAAGTTTAACGACGGCGAGGAGCGCGCTGCGATCAGCGCAACATAAACACTTCCATGCAACTTCTACGTTTTAACTGTAAAATGCTTTGTCAGCTGTTCAAAGAATTCTGTCATACTTCAAAAACAATTTCGTACGATTGTTCACAATTTAGGCCTATAGCCATATTTAGGGCAGATTTATGACTTTCTAACAATGTCTGTATTGACAATAGTTCTTACGCTTATTATTTTACATTGTCAACATATTTTTTATACACGTCATAGCACATTACACGTAATACACGTTAATATTTTGCCACAGCTGTTTTTAACCCGGTTAAAAATGCGGTGGGAAGAACTGTAGTATTTAACTTCTTGTTACTGATATGTCTTGGGTTATTTCGATAAAAAACGACCTCAGTTGGAATAAATATTAAAACGAAGGAACAACCAGTCCAACTAAAATAGACAGTAAATTAAAGCACGCAACTCGTGTCGCTATTTTTGTACGTAGCAGTGACAAACTTAAAAGATAGTGGTGAACATGCACACAAATAGGTCTACCGTAATTTTTATTCCGCTCATATTTCTATGCATTGGTACATACTGTTTTATAGGTTTATCGCATTATTTATTTAAATTTATCTGGCAAGGATTATTATTTTATTGAGATTGTGATTCAAATCACAGAAACATAATCACGTTACACAATTGTGTTTCAGACACCAAGGGAAAAGTTACAACGTCGTAATTAATAAACAGACGGGGCACTCAAAATTATTTTCGTCTTAAAAACTGTTTACGGTTAAAATGTATAATTTTCGCACACCTATTGGCACACACACTGGCATACCGTAATGTAAAGGCAACGGCACTATTTAACATACAGCGGCCACGACGCACGTCACAGCATATTTGTTTCTGCCGTGGGAAAACAGAATCATCACAACATCGNACTATTTAACATACAGCGGCCACGACGCACGTCACAGCATATTTGTTTCTGCCGTGGGAAAACAGAATCATCACAACATCGTAACTTGCCTAGGTGGGTTTAAAAAATACAACATGTACAAACTTGATGTAATTTTAAGTATTTTTCACAAGAAGAGAAATTAACGCTTCGTTGAGCAACACGCCATGTCATGTCTCCAAGCCACCACTTCTGCCAAATTCGGATTTATAACCGTCCCGCTATCACATCTAAATATATTATAATAAGTATTCAAATAATAAAATCTCGTTTCAGTTGTAGATAACAAATTAAAAAATCATTATTTTTGCTGTAAAAAGTATGAAATATGCTAAAATATAAAACATGTACAATTTTCCTGCTACTACTAGCGGTGCAATACTTCCCGAGAGAGTTAGAGAGAGAGAGAGAGAGAGAGAGAGAGAGCGTCAAGCTCCTCTCCACTTGTTCAAGTTTCTTCCTCGGACGAAAAAAAAAAAATACCACGTCACTAGGGCCTACGTACCGTAATTTGCACTGATATTTTTAACTGTAACAATGAAATNAAAAAAAAAAAATACCACGTCACTAGGGCCTACGTACCGTAATTTGCACTGATATTTTTAACTGTAACAATGAAATATGTTTCCTTCGGTGCTACCTAAAGATTTAAATATATAAATAGGCAACGCTTAATTTACAGATAGCATAGCAACAAAATATGTTAAAAAAATTCTTACTGTGAACTATTTCTTACTAGCTGTTCGAACACATCGCTGCTCTCACTGTTATTAGTTAGTATCTTCTATAACTTGTAATATTTATTTCGTGTTATATACTAAGTTAAAGTTTCATCTATTCAAGATTACAATACTTTAAAGTTAATCACTGTGTTGTATATTTGACGTATACAAGTTGTTAAAAAAAAAAACAGGTTGACATTTTACTCCTAGGGTGATTTTTCAAAAGTTCGTTTCTAAACATCTGAATAAACCATGAATGGACTATACTACACTCGCGCTCAACTCTAGTTCGTTTAGCACACTCAGGATTTGCAGTACTATGGCGTATGGAGTAAGTGATTTAGTACGGTCGGCATTTAACCTTTTTGAGTTGCTGGTTCAGTTCTCAAAGCGACAGAATATCATACTCTTTTTGCACCACTCATCAGTGATGACGTTTGAAAGATTGTCTACTGCGTTCAAGTAGATGCAGTTATTGACTTATATCAGAGAATTTACACAGTCTTCAAAATTTGCTATCATAGCTATTTTAATATGGAGTTAAACAATTAACTGTAATAGCTACCTAAACAAAACTTCACACCTTAGTATTACCTATTAAAATCATTTAATTTTTGAATTTATAATATTTTGAGAGATATCATTACTTTGGAAAGAAAAATATAACTCACAAATTATGAATATAATTATGAATCTAGGAAATGTGCGAAATTTTATGTCTGTTGTAAAAACACGGTGTGTCAAATTCATAAAAAGTTTTATTTTTTGGTGTTCCCAAAATTCGTGTTATATTTATAAAAGTCCCTGTCCTGGGTATAACCAAAATTTTAGCAAGTTATGAATATGAGATTAAGCAAAAACTGTAACATAAATGTGATAATTCGTTATTTAGCAAGTTATTGAGGACGAAAGTTTAACAAAAGACATCCCTTTCTCGATAAAACCAAAACAGTGGAGAATTTTAAAAAGTAACACAACAGCATCAGAAAAACCGAAGGATGATATCTGCATGCATGAAAAACTTTTCCAATTATCTGGTAGGTACAAAATAGTGTGTGTGCTGTGAACCATTGAAAAACTCAGAAAGGAACATTTGACTTACGAAACTGACCTCAAAAGGCTCCTATTTCCAAATGCTTACTCGATCTTAATTTCACTAGTCTCAAACACTAAGTTACTTACACTAACTCTTCCACCTCATATGAAATGTAAAATTGAGCCTACATTTGACAAGTTCGTGAATTAGTCAATGCTTATTAGTCAATGTTTAATGAATTTGTGTTTGCGGTTTATGCGAAGAAATGCACGATCCATAAAAATATAAGGTTTGAGCCCAAATGTCCTGCGCGGCAATTTTCATCAAAGACGTAAACAACTAGAGAACACGCGCTATCTCGTAACGTATAGTGCCATATAATTGTTGTTTCCTCTCTACTTTACCAATATGAACATTGCTTTACAAGAAATATTTACGGAAATAAATGATAATTTGCAGTACTTCTCCACCAAATATCCTATTTCCATGCCCACACAATGCTGGCTGCAAAAATGTTACTGATGCCGCGATCAAAATATATGCACGCGTTTTAGCAGCTGCGGGAATAAGGGTACCTTAGCGTTAATTAACCTGAGAACGGGGGTGAATTTTGTATTTCACTTTTGCACGTCATGGGACGTGAAGATAAATTCAGATCATGTAGTCAAAAGAGCATGTCCACAATTTTTGTTTTGATGTCAATATTTTGAAATTTCCAACTCTCTTAAACTAAATAAGNAGTCAAAAGAGCATGTCCACAATTTTTGTTTTGATGTCAATATTTTGAAATTTCCAACTCTCTTAAACTAAATAAGTACCTGCTACGGGAATGCTAGGTTAATATGACTTAAACGTGACACCCACGGCTACCTCGGGAGTTGGACCCAAGGCCTTCGCACACTAGTTTGGGCCGTAGATCTTCGTAGACTACAGACTAGTAGACTGATTTTCACATCCTGTTTATTTCCCGAAAGTGACACGTCTATCATCTTCAGAACTGCCAAAACCACATCGCCAAAAACCGATGTGGACTCACGTTATATAATATCCGTGCTTTTGTTAAAAAATGCTTTGCTAACTGCATTGAGACTCAGTTAAACGGGACGTACAGTCACTTAGGGTAGATTGTACCAATTAAGGGCGCTTGTCAACAAAACATTAATTATTTTATATATTTGCGCGAAATACCTTTCAGCTTGTAGACATTAGTTGTAAGTACTATTTACTCGCATAAAAAACGTTTTAGATCACACTGATTTTGCATTATGGCACGNTGAAATACCTTTCAGCTTGTAGACATTATTTGTAAGTACTATTTACTCGCATAAAAAACGTTTTAGATCACACTGATTTTGCATTATGGCACGTAAAATCACAATATTAGTGTTTTTGGGACGAACAAATAAAACACATGAAAAAATTTACAGAAAATTTGTTAAGGGTGACTATAATGTCATGTACTTGTCAATTTTAATGTTTTATTAACAAAATTTGTTTAAAAAAAATTATAGATTGCTGCAAATAAAAAAATTTTCAAACATTTAATTATTTTGAGCAATTAAAAAAATTACGAAAATATTTTATTGTAATTGTAAATATTTCTTGAAGTANAGTCAAAAGAGCATGTCCACAATTTTTGTTTTGATGTCAATATTTTGAAATTTCCAACTCTCTTAAACTAAATAAATACCTGCTACGGGAATGCTAGGTTAATATGACTTAAACGTGACACCCACGGCTACCTCGGGAGTTGGACCCAAGGCCTTCGCACACTAGTTTGGGCCGTAGATCTTCGTAAACTACAGACTAGTAGACTGATTTTCACATCCTGTTTATTTCCCGAAAGTGACACGTCTATCATCTTCAGAACTGCCAAAACCACATCGCCAAAAACCGATGTGGACTCACGTTATGTAATATCCGTGCTTTTGTTAAAAAATGCTTTGCTAACTGCATTGAGACTCAGTTAAACGGGACGTACAGTCACTTAGGGTAGATTGTACCAATTAAGGGCGCTTGTCAACAAAACATTAATTATTTTATATATTTGCGCGAAATACCTTTCAGCTTGTAGACATTAGTTGTAAGTACTATTTACTCGCATAAAAAACGTTTTAGATCACACTGATTTTGCATTATGGCACGTAAAATCACAATATTAGTGTTTTTGGGACAAACAAATAAAACACATGAAAAAATTTACAGAAAATTTGTTAAGGGTGACTATAATGTCATGTACTTGTCAATTTTAATGTTTTATTAACAAAATTTGTTAAAAAAAATTATAGATTGCTGCAAATAAAAAAAATTGCAAACATTTAATTATTTTGAGCAATTAAAAAAATTACGAAAATATTTTATTGTAATTGTAAATATTTCTTGAAATTNCAAACATTTAATTATTTTGAGCAATTAAAAAAATTACGAAAATATTTTATTGTAATTGTAAATATTTCTTGAAATTACTTATTGTACCTTATATCAATCTGAATAATATCATTTCGGTAAGTGAGTTGGTATTTATTATTTTACGTCGTAAAATACTAAAGTTGTGGTTTTGCCGGCAATTATGCAAAAAATATGAAGTCAGAAAGTTTTTTGTGCAATTAAATAGTTCTTGTAAGAAATCCTGGCAAGTTGGACAGCATTTCGTTCAAATATAAAATAATGAATATTTTGGTAATCAGCACACATAAGGTCGCATTGCATCACACAGTTTGGTTTAAATTGAAGGCTGTACAACACCCATCTTGATGACTACTTCATGGTGAACAAATTTATTTATAAAGAACACGATAATGTACATGAATTCTTTGAGACGTGTCTGCAATTAAATTAGACATGTAGTACGGTGTTGCCAGGTTGCTACAAAGTGTTACCCCAAATGACTGTAACAACATTTCATAACACGGATTTACATGTACTGTTTTGCAACCTCGACTCCAAACCACGCTATTCGAACAGTACTGTTGGGAGGAAAGCAATCCAATGTTGGAACCTCGGAGACTGGTTACTGCGCATTTGTTACGGCAACTCTGCCTCATGTCTTCTCAATGCAGCTTGTTTGCACAGCGTATATCGCAGATCAGAGGCAAGACAGTTGCAAGTACAGAAGTACTGAGTGAGCAGGTACTGAGCGAGTGCATCACAGAGCAGTACTATCTCACTTCCTTGGACTGGACTCTCAATAGTCCGTCACATCCGTCAGTCGTCCGTCCNGCATCACAGAGCAGTACTATCTCACTTCCTTGGACTGGACTCTCAATAGTCCGTCACATCCGTCAGTCGTCCGTCCCGCAGTCATCCGTCTGTAGTTTTAGTTCGTCAGTTGAAAGCGATTCATAACAATCCGTCATCCGTCANCGTCCGTCCCGCAGTCATCCGTCTGTAGTTTTAGTTCGTCAGTTGAAAGCGATTCATAACAATCCGTCATCCGTCAATCTTTCTGTACGGCAGAATTTCAGTTTGAAACTTAACATCGCGATCTTTCTTTGCTTGGAGATATACACTGAAGAGAAAAAAACTGGTTATCCGCACGCATACGTTTATTGTCTCCATACCTTGGTTAGTCTGTAACGCGATGCGGTCGGCAGTTAGTTCGGTTACTGCTGCCCCAATAGCAGGTTATCAAGATTTAAGTGAGTTTGAACGTGGTGTTATAGTCGGCACACGAGAGATAGGACATAGCATCTCCGAGGTAGCGATAACATTTGGATGTTCGCGTACGACCCTTTCACGAGTGTACTGTGAATATAGGGAATCCGGTAAAACATCACATCTTCGACATCGCTGTGGCCGGAAAAAGATCGTGAAAGGACGAGAATAACGACGACTGACGAGAATCATTAAACGTGACAGACGTGCAACCCTTTCTCAAATTAGTGCTGATTGGATTTGTGGACTACCCTGCAGGATTCATGGTGTGAATTGCCTCCTGCATACCTTCAGACATTAGTCGAGTCCATGCCACGTCGTCTTGTGGCACTTCTGCGTGATCGGTAGGCCCTACACGATATTAGGAAGGTGTATCACTTTTTTGGATCTTCAGTGTATTTATGATGGAAATAAATTTTGATGAGAAAACTATTTTGGGGAAACAATTTTTTCCACGTGATAAGAATTTACACTCAATATTTTTACAATTAAAAGTCCTGAATTTACCACCAAAGAAAAATAAACACAGATCCACCGCCTTGCATTTTATTTCAAAGTGTGTATTCGCGTCTAAGGAATGTCGTCAGAAGGCGGTGGCTCTTCCGTCCGTCCATAGAAAGTTAAAGTTTGGAAAATATTTGACGGATAGACGGAAAGAAAAAAAGGTTGTCTTACGATTGGTTGAAGATCACGTGACCGCCGGACGGACGGACGACTGACGGATGCGACGGACTATTGCGAGTTCAGCATTATGTGTCAAATTTTTTGAACTTATTAAAATTCAAGTTTTTTTATAAACAGGAATAAATTAAAAAAGCCTTGGTTAAGCCTTTAAATAGTTTCCAAACTACGGGGCGCAGAAGGGCGCGAAGGATGACTATGTAAAGGGGGAAACGGTAAAAAAAACACTTATGCCGAGGCGTAACTAAGTGGGCAAGTTAGCGGCGGAGTTTTCGTGCTATAAGGACGGATCAGACCGAACTTGTTCAAGTCGAGCGCCACGAGGGGCGAGAGGCGAAATATGTTACGATGCAATTAAGGAACTCACATTCTCAACTTGCTATTAAGTTTCAACTTGAAACTTGCATGTTATAACTGAGGCAGGAGGTTTGGTTAGCGTACACGTGTAAGCACGCTTGAAGAAAAGCTGGGCCACTTCTTACGTTCGGCACGATAAATAAAGTTCTAATATCTGCATGTATGCAGGACTGGTTATAGTTCCAACCTATCACGGGAAATTAATAATGATTTTGCCACGGTACGAAAGTCCTAATTGGCTCGAATCAAGGAAATCCCGGTGCCTTCAGTCTTCCATGCGAAACGTGGGAAACCCAACACAACACATTAGAATTATTCCATACATATTTTGTTTGCAAGTTTGATACTCGTGGAACTGTATATATAGTAGAGACATTATAGAGAGTCCCGGTATGGCATNTACCGAACTTGTTCAAGTAGAGCGCCACGAGGGGCGAGAGGCGAAATATGTTACGATGCAATTAAGGAACTCACATTCTCAACTTGCTATTAAGTTTCAACTTGAAACTTGCATGTTATAACTGAGGCAGGAGGTTTGGTTAGCGCACACGTGTAAGCACGCTTGAAGAAAAGCTGGGCCACTTCTTACGTTCGGCACGATAAATAAAGTTCTAATATCTGCATGTATGCAGGACTGGTTATAGTTCCAACCTATCACGGGAAATTAATAATGATTTTGCCACGGTACGAAAGTCCTAATTGGCTCGAATCAAGGAAATCCCGGTGCCTTCAGTCTTCCATGCGAAACGTGGGAAACCCAACACAACACATTAGAATTATTCCATACATATTTTGTTTGCAAGTTTGATACTCGTGGAACTGTATATATAGTAGAGACATTATAGAGAGTCCCGGTATGGCATTAAAAATAGTAATAATACAGGAACTTCGAAATTATGCACTTTGGCCATTGAATACGCTTTCGAAAAGAGCGCAGTTGAAGCCAACTGGATAAGTATAAAAACACCTTTATAATAAGTATCTAGATATTACTTCGTATGTTTATTAAAAACCACCTGTATAAGCTCTTCATAGATCAAAGATTTCGAGTATAGCTGTCGAAACACCTCTGATACGGATACTTTCGACAAACTCAGTTCGAGCACTGCATGCACATTTATTTTAAGCGGGGCCACGGTAGTGTAGCTGACAGACTATTAGCCTTTGACCGAGGCGAACCGGGTTCAATTCCCGGCGGTGTCACTCCCGGATTTTCACATGTGGAAATCGTGCTCGACGATGCCGCTGGTCGGCGGGTTTTCTCGGGGATCTCCCGTTTCCCCCATCCTTGAATTCCGATGCTACTCCATACTCACCTCACTTCACCCTCATCGGCTCTCAAGACCTCAACGTTAAGAACCGCCCAAATGCCCCCACTTTATTTTAAGCATTTCTCTCGTATCACCTGTGTAAGCATCAGAGCACATTCAGCATAATCACTTTTAAACTTCGCTGTATGTGCATTAAAANGAGCACATTCAGCATAATCACTTTTAAACTTCGCTGTATGTGCATTAAAAACATACATTTTAAGTACTTAGGGGTTCCTCTGTTAGCAACAAATACACTTCTAGTGGTTGCACCCCAACACCCTATTTATGAGCACAGAATTTCCCCTTTCCATCAGAATTTAGAACAACATCATTAACAGACGTTCAAACACCTACTGTACAGAAATGGAANAGAATTTCCCCTTTCCATCAGAATTTAGAACAACATCATTAACAGACGTTCAAACACCTACTGTACAGAAATGGAAAAGTAAGAAAACGCCATCGTTGTTAAACCTCCATAATGTATCTTACGAAATTAGGTACACAGTCAGCCTTTCGTTGTGCGCGACCGAAAAACCTGCACTTTCAAACCGCCGGGCAGAGGAAACTAAAGTACCCTTAAGCTGCATGTCGCCGCAGATAAAGAGGGGTCGCTGGAATTTGCGTCCCAGCCTCAGCTCCAGAATTTGCACTCTTAACACAATTAGCCATTCTCTAGTTGGGGAAGGGGGGAGGCAGTGGGGAAGTTTGCTCGGAAAACGTTGGTGCCCTTTTACCCTTCAGGAAAATACCAGCGCTTGAATTGTGGCGGGCATACTGTTCGCGCGCGAGTTCTGGAAGAGGAATGTGTGATGGTGGAACAAGTCGCCGCGGTTTAGAGCACAGCGACCAACAACGTCTAAGGTCGCTGGTTCGAGTTTCTCCACAGTTATACAGGATGTTATCAGTAAAAGCGTGCAAAAATTAAACTGGGAATACGGGCCTCGCCACGGAACGTTTTGAGATTGGGAACACGTGGTACGCAATGCCAGTTATATGAGATATGGGCGAAATGTAGGCGACCCATGACGTACGTGTGGTTCACCTATGGCCCACAAGATGGCTCTGCAGTCTCTAAATTGCCACAGTACGTGCGTGGATCAACAACAGACGCAACACGCCCGGGATATTTGCACGTGTGCGGCATTATCTCGAACGCAGTCGTCATTCTTGCCTCGAGGTTGGTGGCCGACACTTTGAGCAACTCTTATGAGGTGCAAACCGATACGTTAACGCCGATCCTTCAATGGAATGGTCCTACACAGCACTACCTGTCAATGGTGTACACACGCAATGTCTATAACACACACAACCAATCCGGATACCTGCAACCGTGTTAGACGTGTTCACGTTCACATCTCCTTTCCCTGGCTATGGTTCCCCGAAATCACACCATGTAAGGTTTATTCAAATCAGGCTAGGAACAAAACGAGATTTACTATGGGAAAGTTTGGTGTAGGGATAATTGCCGCCGCAAGGTGCGTTGGTGTTCCAAAGAGGTTGCTATTAAGCTATCGGTAAATGGAAAAGTCTGTTTTTTTTCGTTTTACAATTTGTGATTGGCTTGAATTGTGATATCTACTCACCAAAGCCAAAATTATAAATATCAACATTATTTAGTTACTATTAATTACACACACNTTGAATTGTGATATCTACTCACCAAAGCCAAAATTATAAATATCAACATTATTTAGTTACTATTAATTACACACACTAATAATATTTACAAAAGCAAACAATTAAAATACAACTATTTTTGGCACTGAGCGATCATAAGCACGATTATTTCAATGGAAAAACGTTCCAAATTTGTGAAAAATAAATATCTCTCTCATCTAAAGGAACTTTTCCTAACTAATAAATTTTATTTGTTACTTGAAAATTTCAATTATTCAGTTTAAAACGAAAAAAATGATAATTCTCCCATTTTCTCTGCCGTGGAGTTGTGAAACACCTGGGTATATATTTGATTGAGCCACGGAGCGGTGAGTGAGGGAATATGTTGAATGGAGGAAAATTGAGGAGATAATGTAAGTGTAAATGATCACGGCTTATGAGGGGGAGATGGGTAATTCAAAACGACCCATCACAGAGATTCCCCAACCATGTGGTAACCAGAAGGTACGCTGTAAACTGTTTTTATGTGAATGGGGAAATGTGAGGACCTATACAGGATTATTTAGCTAAGATGTTCACCCCACATATCTTTCAAACCACTGAAGGCATAGAGATGTTGATTTTTAATTCGTAAATAACACTACGGGTATCAAAAGACACCGTCTATTTCTCTTCCGAGATATAATTAAGAACTCAAATATCGATATCAACGTTGTTTTTAAATGGGAATATTACCCATTTCTGCCTGTGTAATACACTGAAGAGCCAAAACAGCTGGTACACCTGCCTAATATCGTGTAGCCCCCCTCCTCGAGCCCACGGAAGTGCCGCAAGGTGACGTGGAATGGACTCGACTAGTGTCTGAAGGTATGCAGGAGGCAATTCACACCATGATTCCTGCAGGGCAGTCCACAAGTCCAATCTGCGCCAATTTGAGAAAGGGTTGCACGTCTGTCACGGTTAATGATTCTCGTCAGTCGTCGTTTGTCCCGTTATTTCACGATCTTTTTCCGGCCGCAACGATGTCGAAGATGTGATGTTTTACCGGATTCCCAATATTCACGATATACTCGTGAAATGGTCGTACGCAAACATCCAAATTTTATCGCTAGCTCGGAGATGCTATGTCCCATTTCTCGTGCACCGACTTGAACCCCACGTTCAAACTCACTTAAATCTTGATAACCTGCCATTGTAGCAGCAGCTACCGATCTAGCTGCCGACCGCATCGCGTTACTCTGATTAGTTCCATACCTCTGTTATTTGCATACGTACGCCTATACCAGTTTTTTTGGCTCTTCAGTGTATGTCATCAAGTGGCGAGTTCAGTGACGTGATTGTTTTTAAAAGGCGACGAGCATTTTTCTTTAGATATAAGGGGGTGTCAAAAGGCGTATGCAATCAACTGTAACTGTGGCTGGGTAGGTTGGGTCATCCGCTGGGAGATGTCCAGAGGAGAGTTCCTACACGTACCTCGCTGTACTCAACGAGAGGGAAGAACGAAGATATAAACATACCCCGCCTCAGCTACAGTCAAATCATACACAAATGAACACCCCCTTATATCTCAAAAAGTGCTCGTCGGGTTTTTAAAATAATCACGTCTCTGAACTCGCCTCTTAGTAACATATTATGCTATTGGGAGAAATGAGCATGTTCCCAAATAAAAAAACAACGTCGATGTCGATATTTCAGTATTTAATTACATCTCAGAACAGACATAGGCGGTGTCTCAGGAGCTACGTAGTGCCATTTACGAATTTCAAATAAAAATTTCGATACCCCCGGTGGTTCGGAAGATAACTTTATGTTCACCCATAACTAAAGACTCTTCACGGTAAAGTGAGCACTTTTGAAAGTCCTCTCATTTGGAAAAATTACCTTAGACATTAACTTCCGATTGCGGTGGAATATACACATTGTGCTTATTACTTAGATGGCAACATGTATTTAAAAAGGCGATTAAAGGATAACAAAATGTCTGTTAAAGGAAAAAGTAACTAGGGCCTCAAAAGTGTTCACTCTACAGTGAAAAGCCTATAGTAACAGTATAACACCAGGTGATACTCTGATAGCTGTCCAACTTATTGCCATTGCTCTGAAATAAGATAACAAATTGACCTTTCTACAGTGCTAATTAGCCAGGCTAATTATTGGTTGGGTTTGGATTTGAATTCTGTTTGTGGAAACTAGAACACACTTATTACTTCGGCGATACAACTCTTCTACATCACACACACACACAGACACACACATACACATTCACACACACACACAAATACCTGTACATATAGAGTTAGTATAAAATTTTCGCCTTTGAACAGCAAAGTTGCATGTCACAGTCATGGATAAGCCATGCATGTATTTACAGTCTGTTTTTAAAATTAGGTACAGCTCATTTTATACGTTTCTCGTAGTTATCTGAAATATTCGTAGCAAGTGGTTTACTAATAAACAGCAGTAATATCAAAAAATTTAAATAATCACAAAAACGTCAGTTGATATTTGAGAATAAACCTGTTTACTAATAATGTATGGTAAGTAAGACGAAATAAGTAATATCCATCAATTGATACGATATACATATTAGGAGAAATAAATAACCCTGACTGCTTTGAGTAGATAACGTTGATAAACGAAGACTCTTGCAGAACACTAAACAACGCTTCCTGTTATTATTAAATTGCAAATCTCGCCTCATTTGCAACCAGTGTATCAATATTCAACAACATGGGGCACAACTGAAGAGCATCTTAAAATGAGAAACTCTGGACTATGTTACTGAGCGTTTCACATTAATATTTGCCTATATATTTTTTCGTGACAGGTAAAGCATTAAAATGTCCGTTATCTTTGTATGAAACTGTAACAAACAGAGAAATGAGTATATCATCACAAAATATTTAGTTTCTTCGTTCTTGATATCAACTTCGCCTCTGCGATAACTTTTGATGTGTGGAAATAATATTTATCTACTAGAATTTTTTTAAAATAACTACTATTATCACTTTTTACTGGCTATACAGTTGAATTTCATTACAAAATTCAATTTCCTGAGAATTATTCTGGTGGTCAAGCACACACAAAAGTCCATTCAAATAAAAATATTTTAAAACAGATTGTTAAAAATTATTTTATATAAATGACGGAGTTTATAAAACACTCTTTACACTGACTAAAGAGAAAACACAGGTAAAATCCTGATCAAGCGAGAAATAACGCATCTGAACTACTAACCGAAGCTAAGATAAATGATCAAATTTGCTCTAATTGTAATTCATCTTCTTGAACATCTAGCGCTAAGTACTATGATACATGGACTATGATACTAGGCAACTATACCAAGACTGTAGACTAAATACACTGAAGGTAAGAATGCAATGCTTTTGTACAAGAAGCCACGCAGTGTAAACATAACCGGAAATTTCTCATTATAGTGACTATTTAATTCTTTTAATTTATATATATAACATATACAGGCTGATTCTAAAATCATGGGACAAACATTGAGCGGTGGTAGAGCTCACTAAAACAAACCATTATTGTATAGGAATATATGGGCGGAAGTGACACGTTGAGGCACAAACACAAAAACTTAACACATTAACGGAAACATAAAATGTTCATTAGCAGCATACTTAACGAGTTATTCCGTAGAGAAAATGTTAAAACAGTTGCTGGAAATGCATCCACCAACAGTCACGCATGCTTGGCGACCTCTACATATGGCGTGATTGGCTGACAATGGTGGCGTGCGTGAAATACCCGGCGTATTTGAATCTGTTCGCAAACACTCCACCGATGCTACCACGCTTGCATTACTATCGGTGGTAGCAATTTTGAGCAATTATTATAAACATTGCTGTAGAAAGGCATTTAGCAGCGACGTTTCAAATAAAAAATGTGTTGCATTTCATGTGTTGTTTTTGTGTTTGTGCCTCAACGCGTCACTTCCGCCCATATATTCCTATACAATAATTGTTTGTTTTAGTGAGCTCTACCATCCCTCAATGTTTGTCCCTTGATTTAAGAATCATCCTGTATATATATTGAACGTATTTGTTACTGTGTGTTATTTAGTAGTCGTGAAAAAGTAAAAATGTACAGTTGAAATTTTATGTTACTTGAAACATAAAAATAATATTAGAACTCGAGATATTATATTACATACACATAAATAAATATAAACATTTGGTATTTTAGAGCAAGGAAAACCTATATTAAAATATTTTTCTTATAAACTTAAACCAAAAGTTCAGTATTGCAGGAGACCTATACTTTTACTGTATTTGTTAAGGTTTAAATTCATGCAATTCGACTGAATACAGATGTCTGCAAGAAAATATTATACCTAATATCTTGAGGCATATTCTTTTAGTTTCATAAACAAATTTTCGAGGATGCTCTCTGCAGAACTTTCAGAATAATTTTCGTCTGAATCGTATTTCATGCAGTTATCTTACAAAAAATTATGGATTTTTTTGTATAATCGAGTGTGTTTGGTTATGCTGTAGTGTACCCGTCTCGCATTCGGAACGTCGTGGGTCTGGTTTCATCATATTTCAACTGTAGTGATTCTCCCAAAATTGTTTCTCATTTAGAGTCAAAGCTAACGTCTGTCCAGTTCTTTAAATTCAACATTTACAATTCCTCGCTTATTCGCTTAGGATCCTGGTGGACTTCTGTGCACATCAGAAATTGTTCTTATATCTCAAACGCGTTTGCATCATTGAAGTATGTAGCGTAACTAAGTAAACTATAATTGAGTTGTAATAAAATTGTGCATGTGTGTGTAATTGTAGGTTTACTAAACAGTATCTGCCTATTAAGGACATTTTTTTTCGTGGCCCGCCACACCGAAAGAAACCAGCAGAGATAATTTGAAAGAACAGTTCTGTAATAGCATTTTATGGTAGTGACAACTAAACTTTAATACCAGCAACAGAATGTTCTGTAATACATTACGCTCCAAATTGTTCCCAGAAAAATCTAAATATTGTTAAAAGTTATTTTTTTGTGGGAACCATCTTTACTGGGGCAGGAACAGTGTTTTATGCAGTAGGAACTATACTGATAGTTGTGANTATTTTTTTGTGGGAACCATCTTTACTGGGGCAGGAACAGTGTTTTATGCAGTAGGAACTATACTGATAGTTGTGAACACAATCTTACAGTATTGTTATGGTAACAGAACAAGATATTGTAAACTCAACAGTGCTGTCGGTAACTGCAACAGAATGATCTGTAGAAATCACCTAGTTTTTTTTCTCAAAAGTTTACAGAAACAGGATGGTAGCTACNTAACTGCAACAGAATGATCTGTAGAAATCACCTAGTTTTTTTTCTCAAAAGTTTACAGAAACAGGATGGTAGCTACAACAGTGTTGTGGACTGTAAGAGGCTCCCTTTAATTCTTTTAAATATTATAGAACTAGTATAATTTATAATACATAAGATAAATAGGAAAATGTTTCTATTGTGAAGAAGTATTAATTTGGTGGAGGCTGTTGACAATCTGTGAAGGTGCTGTGCACCCTTTAAAGTGTTGACAGACACCGCCATGTTAGGCGTTAAATGTTATAATAGTAACAAGGGTGCTGGGATGCTCTATTTGTCTTTACAAGACGTATATCCCTTACACAAACAGGACATAAAAACGAATTACTAACGCCATATTTTTATTGATACTACAAATTATCTACAGTGAAAGGAAAATATGTTTACACAAACGTTACAAGTAAAAACATTTTCATATCAGATGTCACCCAATGTAATATGATACAAACATATATGACATAAAGGAGAGGTTATTTTTTAAAATAAATAAGCTACCTCATATAATAATTCGTATTGCGAGATTCGTCTGCAGACACGTTACATGGCAATGCTTAAATAAAATTAAACACTAATCGAGCGGTCTCAGGCGTCTGTCTATCAACACAAGGTCCGGAAGTTCTGGGCTGCCTGCTTCCACGAGGAATTTTCAAGTTCTGAAAAGTAAGTAAAAACAGCAGCCCATTCCATGAGCCGGCGAGGGAATTACAATAGACGAAACAAGATGGCTAGGGCTACCATGCCGCTCAGTAAAGGCAACAGAGAATATAGTTGGTGTAATCATACACATTAACTGGGGCCACCATACTGTTCAGTAAAGGCAACAGAACATATGGCTAGGATTATTATACACTTTTGCTGGGGCCACCATACCGCTCAGTAAAGGCAACAGAACAGATTGTTAGCACTACCATATGTTACTGCTGGGTGCACAACCATCTCTGTGGTGGTATCGGAACAGCATTATAGGGAATACCATACTGGACTATAGTCAGAACCATACTCGTTTGTAATCGCAACATTCTATTCTGTAGAAAATAATGACGTCACTGATTTGTGACTCACTTACATTTTACAATATGTTCTGTTGGCGTTATCATATACCTTTGACAATATTCGTAGGGTAGCCACAACCAAACATACTGTTGTCCCTATCTTAACAGCCTTGGAGGGTAACGGCTACAGAATTATGGTTCCTACAACAACATTTTTCTTTCACTGCAAAAGTCAGACATGCAATTTTTTTTTCACGCCTATGCCTTTTCTGGGTAATGCAAGGGTATAAATATTTCCTTTAGCTTATCATTGTATTTTTTATCTTTTAACTTTCCTTCTTTTCGCTCTCTCGGTCCACGTAAATTTAACTTTTTACTTTAATTACTTTATATACCATCATCCGTTGGTTGATTATTGTTGTGTATGGTTTAAAACTAACCTTTTTTTACTGCCAAGCTGCCCGGAGGGCGAGTGTGGTGCGGTTGATCCGGCCATCCACCCTGACTCTCCCAGAGTGTTATTCTCTTTATTCTAATGTATGTATTTCTACTCTACTTTTATAAGCCTTTGTAAAGCGGCTCTACAATACAGGATCAGTGTAAAACAATACCCCAACTTTGAAGGTTTATAATATCACAACAAAACAGCCTGCACACTTGATTGACCAATTAAATGAATCGTGGAACCGTGAAGTTTTTTTTTACCGCACATTCATAAATGTTTAATGTGACCACCACGAGCGGCGTCCGTAATTCTCGTTTTGATGTCGTCAATGTTAGCCGGCAATGGTGGACGAAACACTTGATCATTTATGTACCCCCATAGAAAAAAATCGCACGGGCTGAGATCCGGGCTTCTTGGGGGCCAGTGATGAAGTGCCTGGGTACCAGCTGCTCCTCGACCAATCCAGCATTGTGGGAACGTGTCGTTCTGGTATCCGCGAACAGCTAGGTGCTAATGGGGTGGCGCACCATAAAGGGAACATCAGATCGCTCCCTTCACATTGACACGTCGACTACGAGCTCGCTACCCCCTCACCACCTCAAACCGAGAGTTACGAATGCCATCCAAACCGAAGCACCGGACATGCTGAAAAGAGTGTGGGACGAGTTTTATTATCGCGTAGATGTCGTTCGGGCCGCTCATGGTGGTCACATTGAAAATTTATGAATGTATGGTAAACAAACTTTACGGTTCCACAGTTCATTTGATTGGTTAATCGAGGTTGTAGGTTCTTTGGTTTTGATATTATAGACCTTCAAATTTGGGGTATTCTTTTATACTCATTCTGTATATTAACTATATCCATCCCTTTATTAGGCAGCAGCCGGGAGGGGGGCCTTTGGACCCCTTTTCGATCACCCTCCCCATTAAGGACATTGCTTGTGTTTCTGAATATGACTAAAAAATAAATAAATTAGTAAGGATTGTTAGCACACATTCATTGCCAATATAACCCGCAAAGCCGATTGGGTGGCACGGCGTTCCAAAACGTTACTCCACGAGTAAACTTTCCTCTTTAGCTGCCCCAGAATACTTTAGTAAATGCTTTACTCTCTCTTGGCAGTCTCCCAAAACGGCAGAGTAATTTCTCGGGGCATCTTGCCAGAGTTAAACTTTTACACGCACTATTTCAGAGATTAACTAAGGGTTAAACTAAAAATGGTGGGAAGTTAAGTATAATTAAAAAACTGAAAGGCTACAGAAACACACGTGAAAATTACAAATTAAGAGTGATAAAAATCGTAATTTTATATAAAAGTTAACTTGTATAAAGGCTGCATTTTATGAAGCAATGTTAATGATCAAGTTGTGGCAAGAAAAGTTGCTTATGTAAATAACTAATTTTTTTCAAGAAAAAATTTGGGGAAAATGATAATTAGCATTTGGTATTTACATTGGTTGCTTAAACAGTACATTTATTTGTAAACACAGCGTGCTCTTTAAATCACGCTCGTTCCAAAACCACGTTTACTCTTTCTTTCCTCATCTGTTACGCCCTGTTACTTTACTCTACTATCCGAGTAACGTTTTGGAATGCCGCCGTGCACGCTTTGCGGCAGCGTGTTGCGAATTGCATCTTCCATCGACGCAGGCGGTAGCGTATAGCGGGTTGCATGTACCCTCGGAGCAAGCGGTATCATGTTGCGGGTTGCCTGTACCTTCGGAGCAGACGGCAGCGTGTTGCGGGTAGCATCTTTACCCGGCACAGGCAGCGGCTGACGAAGCGCGGGGATTAAACGAGACAAAAGGACCGGAGTGGCTCTCGCATGCGGGATCCACGAGATTACGAGGCGCCGGTAACAAGACAGCTACCGCCCTACCCCCCTCTACAAGCTTCCAACCTTCCACCCTTCCTGCCCTAGCAGAGCACAACACCTGCAAACATGACCCGACCTCTCATGCAAATGTTTGCTCGGAGCAACGCCCCCCCCCCC
>NQII01001567.1:353223-473556 GCA_002778355.1 Clitarchus hookeri
GAGTAGCCAGACCAAGCCTCGGCCAGGGCGCAGTCCTGGCAAAACCATGGGGTAAACACTGGCCGAAAATTCATATTCCTCTAGTCGACGCCTGTAGCTATTCAGACCTCGGTCCGTAGTTCATACAGATTAAAACGTGCCTACCAGAAAACCCTCTTAAAAATTCCTCTATAAGTGCTGTCACATCTTAATCACCACGAAGGCCTGCTTATTAATACAAAAGTGAAACTAAAGTTTTAATTGGAAACTTACAAGAAAGGCCAGATACTTTTTCAGTTCATTAAAGGGCATTCACGGCCTTGGTTTATCTGAAGTGACTTAAAAAGACACTGTATACCAGTTACCTTTGAAAAAAATGTTTTTAGCACAAGGTACCAACATATCTTTTCCGACATATTTGTTAATTTATTTCCGTTCATGATCACAGTTCGATGCGTTAAACGGTATGCACAAGCTCACTCGCATAAATTAGGTGTCAATTATGAAAAGGTCTACGACGAGAATCAAATTAAATTTGGCCATGAATTTCAATAAATATGATTTTAGTTTCAATTATACGTCAAACAATGAGCTTAACAGAAAATTGTTTTCTAACAAGTTTTTTTCTTTTTGAACTAACAAATCCACCACGATTCCTTAGTAACTAGTTTTTTTTATCACAAAAATAGAGTTCCCGTTGTAAATCAGGCAATGTTTTGACTCTGAGGAGGAGTAAATAAACAATTAATTAACAACATATACGAAGGCTTTCTTGGCAATTGTGTCAGTTATCAGATATTTGGGATTGAACTGTGTAGGTTCGTTTGTGGCAGTAAACGTTTCGGTTGGTGATACAGCATTCGATCTTCAGAACACAGTCCAAGGCTTTTTAGTAGCGTGGTTCTAGAACGAAAACGCTTGATGCCAGCTTCCGACTTGAGGACATTTCTAGCCTAGCTCGATCCACGTTCTGTTGACAATGACCAAATTATTCAGTACTTGTTTTTTTAGGGTTGTCACTCCTAGCTTTCTGCTTTCTGTGCACTGATGCGATTTATACCCTGCGTGTCTCCGCAGAAAATTGTCGTCTTGTTCCAGAGAGTGTTTCCGGACTCTGACTTACGTTTTCACTTCACCACCTAGTAGTTTTTGTTTAACTGGGCTTTTGAAAGATCTGAACTGAAAGGAAAGATTTGTTAGGGACTAAAAAAATTGCTTGGTTGATGCTTTCCAAGGCAAAATTTTGTTGCTGGTAAAAAATATATTGTGGTGAATACTTTTTGTATAGGCCATTCACGGTAACGTGACCACTTTTGAAAGCTCTCTCTTTTGGAATAATAGATCAATAAATATATTTTATTTTAGCCTTACACTTTAACTTCCGAATGCGGTGAAATCTACGCAGTGCTTTTATTACTTACATGGGTATATTTATTTAAATAAATGGTTAAATGATAAAAAATGGGTGAAATAAAAAAGTAATTAGGGTCTCAAAAGTGCTCACTTTACGGTGAACAGCCTATAGACTGAGCTATTACGTCATCTTTCTGCTTCACATTCAAAGGAGTGTACCGCCCTAGGGACGAACTTTAGACCTTGGGTCATGTGTATCGTTTTGCCTTTGTTATTTCATAAATAATAAGCAGGCAGAGATTGAATACATAATTACTTTATATCCTGTATATACACCTCAAAGAAGTTTTGCACCACCTTTAATTTGATTGCAAGGATATTCGTTGGGACAGTAGACGCATTACAAATAGATATCGGAACGGAATATGTGATATTATGTGCAGACAGCGTGTATTTTCATCCCGTACTTTCTCTTAAGCGGTCAGTAACCTAGTTGTAACTCATCAATCACAGTGACTGAAAACTTTTTTTAAGGAGTGTAGTTTACGACACAGTCTAGAGGAGTAATTAATAAAGTAGGTGCATTTTGTACGTCCAAGTTTTCGACACATTCTCGGAAGTCACAATAAAATATGATTACTACGATTTAAAGTTCGAAATGTTAGAGTATTCATTGCCTAAGTTTCTCCAAATCTTTTATTCCGCTCTTTTAAATCTTCAGTTATTAGTTACGAACTTAAATACATTCCTCATGTTACTCACGAGACAACACTAAACTGAACAGGTAAACACAGAATGAACGGAAATTAATTATGACAGTTTTTTGTTTATCTGTACATTTATAAACTGAAGTGAAACTACGCTTCATTTACCGTTCATATTGATAAACAAGTATAGTCATTATTTACGTGCATTAAAGTGGTAGTTGGCAGTTGGCAATATAATAGGAGAGTACGTAAAGCGTTTCATACGAGTGGTAATAACGTTNAGGCAATATAATAGGAGACTACGTAAAGCGTTTCATACGAGTGGTAATAACGTTTGTGGTGTTAACAGCTGTTCGTTCCTCAGCGGCCGCCAAAAGGAAAACTGCAAGAGTGACGAGTAATTATGTGCATGGCTNTACGCTTCATTTACCGTTCATATTGATAAACAAGTATAGTCATTATTTACGTGCATTAAAGTGGTAGTTGGCAGTTGGCAATATAATAGGAGAGTACGTAAAGCGTTTCATACGAGTGGTAATAACGTTTGAAGTGTTAACAGCTGTTCGTTCCTCAGCGGCCGCCAAAAGGAAAACTGCAAGAGTGACGAGTAATTATGTGCATGGCTNGTGTTAACAGCTGTTCGTTCCTCAGCGGCCGCCAAAAGGAAAACTGCAAGAGTGACGAGTAATTATGTGCATGGCTGCATTTCACAACACTGCAGCACTTGTGTTGCAGGCTGTCCATTCTGCACACTACGGAGTACCAACATACATGAAGTCGTTCGGTGAGGGGTGGGAACCGCGGTGGTGCAGTGGCTTGACCAATTGTCTTCGCCAGCGAAGTTACTACCGACTGCCATACGTAGGAAATGTGGCGGACGCTGTCGTTCGCTCGCGAGTTTTCGCGCGGTTCTCCAGTTTCTCCCTCACCAGTGCATTCCATCACTTCCAGTTCCTTATCACTTTGGCGCTGAAGATATCAGTTCTTAAGGCTGTTGTCTGGTTGAGAATTTTGTATAGGGAAATACNTTCCTTATCACTTTGGCGCTGAAGATATCAGTTCTTAAGGCTGTTGTCTGGTTGAGAATTTTGTATAGGGAAATACGCGATAGTGAAATACGGTTTTTTGAAGATAATCTTCGAAGATATGAACTTTAAACAAAATCCTAACTGTGAGAAATGATGTTCTCAAGCTTCATATCGAGGAAAATATAAAAACTAGTTTTCAGAGGGTTTTTTATTTAATTATTAAATTTTCTAATTTATCCAGGAAATAGGCTATACAAACATTTATGTTACAAAATGCTTCGATAGTAAAGCAGCGCGTATTTCTCGGCTCAAAAAAATCACTGGTGGTATATATCTATCTTTAACAGGAATGCCAAAAACCGAATTTCATTAACACGTATTTTACTTTGCCAAATTATTAACCAGGGAACAGTCTTAAGCGCCCTCCAAATATCTCACCCACATGCAGTGGTGTGTGGTGAAGTGTTGCAAGGTGAGCTGGTGCTTGCTCACTCCTGTACATTCTGGGTGCACGCAGCAGGAGCCAGTAACCACAGTGCAGCCTAGCGAAACTGAATGCATTCCGACCAATCACAAGCGAGCAGCAAGGGAGCCATTACACGCGTCCTGTGGCGTCAGCTGCCGAGCTACGTTATAGTGGTGGAAGTGTCAACTAGCAAGCAACAGTTCACCGCACGCCACTGCTCCCATGTCATTCGAGTATAGCTATGTGCGAGTAGATGCAGAACGTAGTCTTTTGACAGATATCCGCTATATAAAGAGAATAAATATAAATGCATTCTTAAAAAAATGCAGGAAGAAGCAACAGGAAGACACCCCAAGTCCACAATATTACTGATTCCAGTAAAGAGTAGATTATTTCTGGAAGGTGCACTGAAAAACGGTTTTGTGGTGACCAACAAAATTTTATTGGTGACCACAAAATTATTTTGTCAATATAGACATCACAAATTATTATGTAGCACCAACAAAATTATTTTGATATTCCAGTATTTAGTGGCAACTACAAAATGACGTCTGTGGTAACCAACAATTAAAGACTAAAATAAACCTTGTCAGGATCGGGACTCAAACCCTGGACCTCTTACATGTGAGTTCAGTATGTTACCGTTGCGCGACCTTGCTTGGAGTTTATGCGCTGTCTGGAGCATGCAGATAAGTTAAGTCTAACATGTGGCACACATGACAAGGCCTGCACACCTCACCT
Source organism: Clitarchus hookeri (assembly GCA_002778355.1). Classification (NCBI taxonomy): domain Eukaryota; kingdom Metazoa; phylum Arthropoda; class Insecta; order Phasmatodea; family Phasmatidae; genus Clitarchus; species Clitarchus hookeri. The sequence continues at coordinate 357,498 of NQII01001567.1, forward strand.
CATAGAAAGTTAATTTTCTGGAATAATTTACGTGTAACACTAACTTATTTAGAAGCAAAGAATGATATAAACGATGTCGTTAAGAATATCCCTCATAAATAATTTCGTAACCTGATGCAAAGAAACGAACACGGACAAATATGGCGTCGTGGCCAGACAGAAGGTGGCCACTTCGAATGTGCCAGCCAGAGCGCACGCGCAGAATATAATGGATGTAGTTCTACAGTATCAGTAACTATTTTATTACTCTGGATAATATCAATACTATTGCTGCCAACTAAATGTTTTGGTGGCAGCCAATACACCTATTGTTATTAAACAAATATGTTCTTGAGCACTAGATAGCGTTGGTACTCGTCAATCTACGTGTTATTGGGCACCACAATATGTTTATTTACCAGCAACAAAATTTCGCCTTGGAAAGCATCAATCAAACAGCCACTAAGAAATATTTTCTTTCTGTATGAACATTTTTAGAAGAATTGTTTACCACTGGCACGCTGGGGCCTATTTCACGATTACAGTGTTATTATCTTTCCCTGTCATGAACAGCTGGGTTGGGGATAATAGTAAACTTTTTTCAGCAAAATAAAATTTATACAGAAATATTTATTTTTAAAATCTTATAATTAGATGTAAAAAGAGACAAACTCCACTGCCCATGCAGTGGATATTTTAAATAAAAGCACGGCTTATGAAAAATCATTATTTTAAATCTGTTTTCACAATTACTCAGAGAAGTAAAAATTAATTAATGTTGGCGTAATTTTGAACGGGCAAGGACAATTACTTTAAATAAACAACATGAAGATCTGGCTAATTATTACTTATAGAATATGGGTTAAGCTGTTCACAGACGCATGTAACAATATTCAGGATCTCTCTTGCAGTAGTTTGCAAATACTCTATCAAATTTGTTTTGATTTAAAAATTAAATGCTTGTAAAAACTTTTGCTTTCAAAGAAAATGTATACGAAATTAAACATTTTTTTGCTAATTGGTAGAACACAGATTTTATGGTAAGAAAAATAAGTTACGTACTTTTAGAGCACTTTTGTGCTCATATTTAACCATTTAAATGAAATTACAACGAATAATATAAGTTTTCTCTTTAAAATTTACTAAAAAATAAAAATTCAAAATAAAATAAAATTAAGCAAGCAAACTAAGCAAGTAACTTGGGGAACAGTTCTAAAATGTAAACTTAGACATTTTTTTTATATTTCTTTCAGAACAACCATTTTGTATTACCTAAAATTATGTATCCCTTTTACAAATATTATTGATAGCCCTTATATACGGCACTGGAATCCGAAAAACTGAACTGACAGCATATGAAGTTCAGCTGGGCTCCAATGGTAAGTTACCCAGATTTTAATTTTAGAATAAGAAATATTAAAAAATAGTATATTCACAGTTACCCTAACTGAGCTCATCACCAAATATAAAATATTCCAGCGAGCTGTAATATTACTGTCGGATATCCGTGTGCACCTTACTGTAGCTTCTGTGATTGGTTCGCAGTTATTACGACCCACCCTACACGAATGTAAGCCAGCAACAAACAGGAAGAAACATAGTGATCCTATCACGTGCGACCCAGAAAAAAAAAGAGTAGCCAATGAAAAAAAAATATTTGTGACCCGGGTACGTGAAGGATAAGTACAGGCTCACTGGTGAATTTTATTTTTATTTTTGCATGTAAACCATGAAACCAAAAATTTATTATATCTGAACACGAATTCAGGGGCCAATCGTCCATGCAAACTACTCTTGTTTAGCGTTATTGCTTGGTATAGAAAAGCAGACGTGTTCTGGAGACTAACTTCAGCTCTTCTGAAACATAAGGTGACGAGGAGACGGCGTTTTTGAAAGGTTCGAGACTTCCGCCATATCAGACGTAGGAAGTGTTTACGATTTAATAATTTATCAGAACTGATATAGGCTGTTTACTGGTAAAATCCTTTCAGTGATTTTTTTTATCTTTTAACCACATTTTTTGAAATAAATATTGCCATGTAAGTAATAAACACAGTTCGTATATTTCACCGCACTCGGAAGTTAACGTCTAAGGCCAAAATAAAAAATATTTTTTTTATGTTATTCAAAACTGGGAGGGCTTTCAAAAGTGCCACCTTTACCATGAATACCCTATAGGAACNGAGGGCTTTCAAAAGTGCCACCTTTACCATGAATACCCTATAGGAACCGTTTAAATGGGGCCATTTACCGATATTACACTACGGGGTTTTAATTGTTGCTGTAGAAACATAATTATTTTAATTTTCTAAATAATAACATATGTTAATATAATCGACGTTCCAGAATATCGCAAGACGTTCATCCATTAAGCTCGGCTTCACATATTATGTACAAATTCTTCGTTTTCATGTCATAATTTAGGTTTAAGAGGTATTATTGGAAATGGTTTATTATATAACATTTACAATTTACTAGTTTTTTAGTACTTTTGTATACAATTTGCTCTGTGTGATACTTCCTGCTTCCAAAATGTCCAGGAATTCATTGATAAAATATAAATATGTTACTGACTTTTTATAACTAGCAAATAACACACAATTTAAATCAAGCACGAAAATATAAACAACTTGTAAAATGTAAATTTTCTATAATCGTAAATTGCCAGTTATCCGAAATTATGACTCGAAAACGAAGAATTTCTGCAATAGGTGAAGGTGAGGCTTAAAAATGTGGAATTAGGGGAAGTCTAATTTTTGTCCTCTTAAGTATTTTGAGGGAGACGTGTGGGAGGAGAAAGGATGTGAAAAGAGGGGGGAGGGTAGTGCCTTCATTAGCTTCAAAGGTAGGCGACGGAAATGACTTCACAGGGGCTGGTGTTGGTGCGGTGATGTCGATGNAGTGCCTTCATTAGCTTCAAAGGTAGGCGACGGAAATGACTTCACAGGGGCTGGTGTTGGTGCGGTGATGTCGATGGACCGGGGGAAACCAGTATCCGTCGGGGGCAATTAATGTCCCCGGGTCAAGGCGTTAATGACTGCCGATGCCGTAACGGGATATACACGGTGCTAATTTGCCTCCCGCCGCCTGCATTGACATCGCAAAGTGCCTCGAAGCGCCGGAGCGTTTTTTTTTATTGCGGACCCTGAACTTTCCATTACATCGAAAGAGATGCTGGAGGCGAATTTCGCCCGTCCTTTCAAAATCGTTTGCATCCCGGTGGCGAAGCCGTTATCGTAGAAGAGTTTTAGTACACCAGAAGCGAGCTAGTGCATCGGTCTCTTTGATGTATGCAAAAAAACATAGGCGCGCGCTGGGTAGAAACCTNTACACCAGAAGCGAGCTAGTGCATCGGTCTCTTTGATGTATGCAAAAAAACATAGGCGCGCGCTGGGTAGAAACCTCTCCGCCATTTACTTGCAGAATTTCAAATTATAGGAAGATTTGGCACCGCCATCTAGTGGATTCGTAAATCTTCTTGCCGTAATTTTCATTAAAAAAGGTTTAACCAAATTTCTTGCACGACACAGCGTAAATACTGGCGTTTAAAGCTGTATTCAATTATTGCAGTTACATTGCCTTTATTAGTTTCTAACCAGTAACTTCCGCGAAGAAATAAAATATGATTCTTTTGCAGCCGATTATAGAAATTATACTAGTTATAGTAGGCAATCAATTCCCACGTTATAAAATATACAGGAAAATGCCTTACGCTCCGTCGATCAGTAAAACCAGCACGGATAATCTGCAATGTGGATTGTAAGAGAAAATTCAGTAAGTTCAATACGGCGGTTACCGATTCCGCTTGAACAACACACAGTTGGTTCTCGACAGAAGGTTTGTTAGAAAAATAATTTGTGCATGCGATACGTAGTCAAACTTTCTTGGAGAAAATAAAATTACGCTTTAAATTTATGAGTGGTAGGAGACCATAAAGTTAGTTTTCAAACCAGTCCTTCGCGACAAACAAACCTATCTTGAGAGCGTGTTATTACAAATAACTGCGAATCTGGAAAAAAAAAAATAATAAATTAAGTTTCATTATTTTTTGAGCAATTACGATTATCCGTATAACTGTGAATGCGATTGTGAAAGGCATGTCTTTTTTAGTGCCTTCATTTTAAAATCGTGCAGGAATACCAAAAGTTATTTGCGTACAAAAGTAACTTGTTTGTGGCTCAGTTTGCTGGGAGCTCAGCCTAGTACTATGTGAGGGGCCATAGGCTCGGATACCAGGTAAGTCATGATTTTTATGTGTAATTTTAGATTTAGTATAGTATTTCTCTGATTAGCCTGCCGACGTAAAGCAGGAACCTTGAATTTAATACCTTTATTTAATAAAGATGAAAATTTTCTCATCCTACCTTTAATATCAATATGTTACGATTAATGAATTAGATAACAAACGATACAAGCAATACAATACTGTCGCCAGAACTGCCGCGAAGCCATTATGCAAATTACAATTTCAAAAAGCTTTAAAAATTCATACGAAAAATAAAATATGAGAGATAAAGGACAGTGATGTGAAATCATGGTAGCCGTGGAGTTCGGATATCCATATATAATTTTTTTCATTAACACCTTTACTTTATAACGGAAACTCAGTTTTTAAGAGGACTCTGTTCTGCATACAAACCAAGGATTCTCCCAAANATATCAATATGTTACGATTAATGAATTAGATAACAAACGATACAAGCAATACAATACTGTCGCCAGAACTGCCGCAAAGCCATTATACAAATTAAAATTTTAAAAAGCTTTAAAAATTTATACAACAAAATAAAATATGAGAGGTAAAGGACAGTGATGTGAAATCATGGTAGCCGTGGAGTTCGGATATCCATATATTATTTCTTTCATAAACACCTTTACTTTATAACGGAAACTCAGTTTTTAAGAGGACTCTGTTCTGCATACAAACCAAGGATTCTCCCAAANAACACCTTTACTTTATAACGGAAACTCAGTTTTTAAGAGGACTCTGTTCTGCATACAAACCAAGGATTCTCCCAAAGCGGGTTGCTATTCCAGCAACCTGCACCATGGAGGCCGATGAGAATAAAATTAACTTCGACCAAATTCGCTCCGGTTGAGTTAACTATTTCGCGAAGTCGTGTGTCCTGTGAGCAATCACGAATCGCATGGTTTCGTGTCTTGTTCTTTGTGTTGGTAATCAGTTTGAAACGACAGCCATCTTCCAGTGTTGCAAGCCGATTGCCTCCGGAAGAAGATCAGTTACGTTTGCCTAAATTACAGTTTAATTTTCAGTTTCGATAAAAAGCTCCCATCTTGCAAGCTATGCGACGTAGAAGTCCCCGGTAAACGGCATTTTCTCGGTTAGCTGCAAGTCGTATGGTTCATTGTTTCAATACTGCCCTAGTAACGGTTCCATCGCTAAAAGAAAATTAAGCTTGAAATACAAATTTACAAAATTAAAGTCAAGTGGTTTTTATTGAATAACGAAGACGCAGGCAGAACGACTCATAACATATACGTTTAAAGTGAATATGTAAAATATCCATTAAGAGGGAGTAATTTAGATTACACTTATGAATAACTAAACATTTAGATAGACTACATTATAGGGAATCTAACTTGTAACTCGTTAGTTAGTTGCCCGGCTACACTAAACGAGAGACTTTCTCGGAACCAAAATTATCCCTATTTATCCGAATGAAGGCCAAAATAAAATTACTTTCTATACCCCTAAACAAAGTATCCCTTAAAAATATTTCTGATAAACTCCCTTATTTATAATAAAAGTTTTTAACACATCAATTGTATGTAAAAACTATAATAACACAAATCAGGCTGAAATACCGGAATTTTTAGCGTCGATAATATACAATTATGGGAGCTTACACATTTCTCTCTTTCCTGAGAAAATGTAGGAACGTTGATATGNTTAGCGTCGATAATATACAATTATGGGAGCTTACACATTTCTCTCTTTCCTGAGAAAATGTAGGAACGTTGATATTGATGGATGGAAAACAACTTTACTATTCCCGTTTTCTCAATGTACGTATACACGGGTGCTGCAAATTTGCTACTAATTTCTTAAATATTGACTGTGGTGTAATTAACTCGGTTCGGGACAACTCGGAAATCTGTTCAGTAAACTGTTATNTAATTTCTTAAATATTGACTGTGGTGTAATTAACTCGGTTCGGGACAACTCGGAAATCTGTTCAGTAAACTGTTATGAAAAAACAACCTAAGGTTTTCATTTGACACGCCCAAGAATAATATTACACATTTGTTAAACTATCAAGTTACTAACTTTTACAGGAATAATAAAAATACGCAAAAATGATACACACTCGCTCATGTATTGACGCAAGCAAACAAAATTGTTTATTTTATAAAATTGTTGAACAAGATGAGACAGTGGTAACATACTGGACTTGCATACGGAACGACTCGGGTTCGATTAACGGTCATGGAGCTATATTTTTGTATTTCCCTGTGTGTCTTGCTTTGTGAGAAAACGTTTCTCACATCAGAGTTAAGTTACTCCAGTAGTCAACTTCCGTGACTCGGCAGCCAAGACGCATAACGATTAAAATTATCCAATCGCGAAACTGGTTCAGAGATGAAGTATTTTGGAGAACTAGCCCTGGAATATTTTTGCAATAAACAAGTTCCCATGGCAACAAAGTTAAGTTTGGTTTACCGATAATCCTGCAAGAAAATAACAGAAATGTGGAAGGCAGGGTAAAAAAAAGTAGGCAATTTCGTGTAACAGAAACAGGTTTTCAGTTGATCGTTTTGTTCTGTTGGCANAAGGCAGGGTAAAAAAAAGTAGGCAATTTCGTGTAACAGAAACAGGTTTTCAGTTGATCGTTTTGTTCTGTTGGCGACCATTTTAACTGAATTCTACAGAAAATAATAAGTGTTTATCCTGTGAGCAGAACAGTATGTTCAATTCGTTGAGAAATTAATCGCCCACATGTTTTACTCCATCTTGGCACATTTTTGTAATATATTGCTTTTTGAATGNAATTCGTTGAGAAATTAATCGCCCACATGTTTTACTCCATCTTGGCACATTTTTGTAATATATTGCTTTTTGAATGACTAGTAACGATGTCGTGTTTGAAAATATTATTTTATTGGTCGGTAATACAGAGAAAGGAGGTATAACTGAATATATACTTTAGTTCTCTATATGTTATCTACAAGCACACAAGTGTGCAGAAATTCGGTAGGGCAGAGCAGTTGAGATAGTACCAAGTAACTTTTTACAGAAGCAGTGTGTTCAGGTGAGAAATATGAAGTGTCGAAGCACCCACTTACACGGCATTACTTGTTGCTGTAGTGAGGTATTTTGCCATATTTAATGTGTTCCGGATGACTGCTGGTACGATGTACGTAGCGGTATCTAAATATGGATGAGTATATTTTAGTTACATTCATCGGCCTTCTTGAAACATTTCTTTTACTACCCAAGTTTCAGTTATACCAGTAGAATGTCAACGATCTAATTATCAAGGCATTAAATCGCCAAGGATGTGTTTGTTCGGTACACTGCCAAACCAACCGAATCTAAATTTAAAATGCCGACAGAAATGATTAACTTACTACCCATCAATATAAGAGTGTTCAGCGGAACCAGTGTCTCAACAGATAACATGCGCTGAGACAAGCGGCTAGCGTGTCTGCATTGTAGCAAGGGTTTCCTCGTTTCGATTTCCGGAGAGCTCGTATTTTACGAAATTAAGTATATTTTATGCATAATCCGTTTCCACTTCCAAAGCATTAACTGGTGGCCTTTACGGAGCTCTTCTTCTTTTTCACGTTCTGGACAGATTCCTGGATTAGCAACGGCAGTAATAATGCTGAGAAATTAAAAAAGCAGCGGGAAAACGCCGACTGTAAAAACAAGAAAATGTTTTCCTTCGAAATAAGAGAAAATTCATACGCTGTAACTATTACACACTTTCTCCCAAGCTCTGTTACCAACACGCAATGACATGTTAACACAATTTTAATGGCCTTAAATTTTTGGTGTTAATTTTTATTGCGATGTATGTGAACAGTTGGCAGTAATTTATTTTATAAGAACATTTTTGTTGGTTTAATGAATTCAGTAGCTCTTGGATCCGAATTTACTTTGCCAGGTCGATTTTTGAAAAAAAAGTGGGAAAACACGCAAATTGAATAAATGGAATGCTTNATCCGAATTTACTTTGCCAGGTCGATTTTTGAAAAAAAAGTGGGAAAACACGCAAATTGAATAAATGGAATGCTTGTATTCAAATGCTGGTTGAGTCTATAAATCTTGCAAGCGGCTGTCATTACTTTCGAAAAGTTATTAGACCACTTGTTCATGGGTAGACTATCCAGTCATTTTGTTTTCATGCATCTTATTAAAAACTTTAATTCTAGCTATTAAAGGGCGTGGGCTGTTAGCACATCAAGTAATGATTCTTATTTGACTATTAAAACCATCTTGAAGGAAGGTAAACGTTTTTGCGCGTGGCTTTGTTTGGAACTTCAAACTCTGGACTCTGTATATCTTTGTTTTGGGTTATTTTACGTGCCTTGCCAGTAGTTTGTTTAACATCTGTTAATGAAGATAATTAATTTTTATTCTTACACATACATGCTTTATGAAAAACAGAAAAGCTGAAGAAAGTGTTTCAGTATTTACGAATGTTATATAAAACTTTTAATTCAGAGTTATAAGACATGGAAATACTTTCCCTACATCGTTACCAAATGTACTGGGCGCACGCCAGTGAGTGCGCCCGTTGCAATGTATGCAGGCAGGGACAAAGACATTTTCCAAAGTTTAATTTTATATGAGCTCAATCAACTGCGAACAGCCTATACCTACTCGACGGTTCGTTAGTGTAAAATATAAATTAATCATGAAATAGGAGGTGATCCTGGCACTGTCTTCAAGCGCAGATTCTTTGAAAGGTCTACGTGTTTATATCTAGAGGAAACTGTATTTTGACAGGTGTCACACAAAGGGAACAGTAGTGGCAGGCAAGGTAGCATTTGTAGAATGTTACTTTCGGGTTTCGCAAGGAACTTTCCTCGCCAAGGCAATATTAATATTCAAGATCTTACTAGTTTACGACGCTGCTCGGATTGATATCAATCATAAGTTCTATGCTAACCCATTGAGAAATCCAAACGGTAGGGTTTTAGCTTTGCTCCGACCACCATCACTACATCCTTCCGTCCAACTCGGCGCGACAGTTCGCATAGCTAAGACTGTTTGGAGGCATCCTGTCCTTGTTTCCTTGCCTGTTTGTAACTAGGTCAGAATCCTACTTGGGCGAGTGAGTGAGTGAAGAGATTTGGGAGGCTTTTAACATCGAGGTATTTAGAGCCGATGAGGGTGAAGCGAGGTGAGTATAGAGCAGCGCTGGAATGCAAGGGTGGGGAAAACGGGAAATCCTTGAGAAAACCCTCCGACCAGCGGCATCTTAAGGCACGATTCCCACGTGCGAAAATCCGGGGTCGGCCCCGCCGGGAATCGAACCCGTGGTGGGAGGCGAGTAGTCTAACCACTACACCACCGCGACCCCTCCTCTTGGGCGTGCCTTATAAACAGTTACAGTTTATTCGCGGTTTCTTCAAACTTTTTGAATCAAACCTTTGAAAAAACACTCTATGCATACGTGTTTGTTTTTTCCCCCTATGTATGTCATGCATCACAACCATTTCATACTTCTATTAACATAAAAGTAACTTATTTTTTAATAATCTGGATCGTTATTTATTATTTTATCTATGAATTATATTATTTCATTTATAACTTTAATGAATAAAAACAGAGAGAAAATAACTGTGTTGGCAATAACCAGTAATAAATAATTCTTATTGAAAATATTATTACTCTGTGTCCACATGAATACGGTACGTTGTCCGTCTGGTGTAATTTTCTAAAATTAGTTGAGTTTTGTCTGCATGAGGCGGATAAATATCCTGAAGGTAGAACTTTAACAGGGCTTCAGAAAAATTTGGAAGTAACCTTGAATCAACTATAGCTGAGTAAGTAACTGAAATATATCCGAGTTTGAAGTCTAGCTTGACCTCAGATCAATAACAGAAATGTTCTGTTCCCTGGCCACACATGAATCCGTTTGGTAAAATGGCAGTAAACAGTCACGAACTACTTTTTTTCCACTTCAGAATAATGGTCCCTAGTTCCCAGAGATTACCGGATTTCAAAAAGTTTAGAGTATATAATTATACCCGCGCTTATCCTCCATGTTACGTTTCTCGGGAGTAAGCTCAGTGCCAAGGTACAGACCCAATGCCGGTTTGCAGTGAAAACAGCTCGGTTCTCGCANCAGTAATAATGCTCAGAAATTTAAAAAGCAGCGGGAAAACGCCGACTGTAAAAACAAGAAAATTTTTTCCTTCGAAAGAAGAGAAAATGCATACGCTGTAACTATTACACACTTTCTCCCAAGCTCTGTTACCAACACGCAATTACATGTTAACACAATTTTAATGGCCTTAAATTTTTGGTGTTAATTTTTATTACGATGTATATGAACAGTTGGCAGTAATTTATTTTATAAGGACATTTTTGTTGGTTTAATGAATTCAGTAGCTCTTTGATCCGAATTTACTTTGCCAGGTCGATTTTTGAAAAAAAAGTGGGAAAACACGCAAATTGAATAAATGGAATGCTTTTATTCAAATGCTGGTTGAGTCTATAAATCTTGCAAGCGGCTGTCATTACTTTAGAAAAGTTATTAGACCACTTGTTCATGGGCAGACTATCCAGTCATTTTGTTTTCATGCATCTTATTAAAAACTTTAATTTTAGCTATTAAAGGGCGTGGGCTGTTAGCACATCAAGTAATAATTCTTATTTGACTATTAAAACCATCTTGAAGGAAGGTAAACGTTTTTGCGCGTGGCTTTGTTTGGAACTTCAAACTCTGGACTCCGTATATCTTTGTTTTGGGTTATTTTACGTGCCTTGCCAGTAGTTTGTTTAACATCTGTTAATGAAGAAAGTTAATTTTTATTCTTACACATACATGCTTTATGAAAAACAGAAAAGCTGAAGAAAGTGTTTCAGTATTTACGAATGTTATATAAAACTTTTAATTCAGAGTTATAAGACATGGAAATACTTTCCCTACATCGTTACCAAATGTACTGGGCGCATGCCAGTGAGTGCGCCCGTTGCAATGTATGCAGGCAGGGACAAAGACATTTTCCAAAGTTTAATTTTATATGTGCTCAATCAACTGCGAACAGCCTATACCTACTCGACGGTTCGTTAGTGTAAAATATAAATTAATCATGAAATAGGAGGTGATCCTGGCACTGTCTTCAAGCGCAGATTCTCTGAAAGGTCTACGTGTTTATATCTAGAGGAAACTGTATTTTGACAGAGGTCACACAAAGGGAAAAGTAGTGGCAGGCAAGGTAGCATTTGTAGAATGTTACTTTCGGGTTTCGCAAGGAACTTTCCTCGTCAAGGCAATATTAATATTCAAGATAGTACTAGTTTACGACGCTGCTCGGATTGATATCCATCATAAGTTCTATGCTCACCCATTGAGAGAGGCAAACCTCCGACCACCATCACTACATACTTCCGTCCAACTCAGAGCGACAATTCGCATAGCTAAGACTGTTTGGAGGCATCCTGTCCTTGTTTCCTTGCCTGTTTGTCACTAGGTCAAATTCCTTCTTGGGCGAGTGAGTGAGTGAAGAGATTTGGGAGGCTTTTAACGTCGGGGTATTTAGAGCCGATGAGGGTGAAGCGAGGTGAGTATGGAGCAGCGCTGGAATGCCAGGGCGGGGAAAACGGGAAATCCTTGAGAAAACCCTCCAACCAGCGGCATCTTCCGGCCCCGCCGGGAATCGAATCCGGTTCGACTTGGTGGGAGGAGAGCAGTCTAACCACTACACCACCGCGACCCCTCCTCTTGGGCGTGCCTTATAAACAGTTCCAGTTTATTCACGGTTTCTTAAACTTTTTGAATCAAACCTTTGAAAAAACACTCTATGTATACGTGTATGTTTTTTTCCCCTATGTATGTCATGCATCACAACCATTTCATACTTCTATTAACATAAAAGTAACTTATTTTTTAATAATCGTTATATATTCTTTTATCTAGGATTTATATTATTTCATTTATAACTTTTATGAATAAAAACAGAGAGAAAATAACTGTGTTGGCAATAAAGAGTAATAAATAATTCTTATTGAAAATATTATTACTCTGTGTCCACATGAATACGGTACGTTGTCCATCTGGTGTAATTTTCTAAAATTAGTTGAGCTTTGTCTGCATGAGACGGATAAATATCCTGAAGGTAGAACTTTAACAGGGCTTCAGAAAAATTTGGAAGTAACCTTGAAATGACTATAGCTGAGTAAGTAACTGAAATATATCCGAGTTTGAAGTCTAGCTTGACCTCAGATCAATAACAGAAATGTTCTGTTCCCTAGCCACACATGAATCCGTTTGGTAAAATGGCAGTAAACAGTCATGAACTACTTTTTTTCCACTTCAGAATAATGGTCCCTAGTTCCCAGAGATTACCGGATTTCAAAAAGTTTAGAGTATATAATTATATACGCGCTTATCCTCCATGTTCCGTTTCTCGGGAGTAAGCTCAGTGCCAAGGTACAGACCCAATGCCGGTTTGCAGTGAAAACAGCTCGGTTCTCGCATGCACTTTTAAAATATACTTTTGAAAAAAAAAACCTCTGCCCGTTACTGCACTTATTTTACCATAAATAATAACTGAAATACTAACTGAAATTTTGGCAGCGAATTAGGATTACGTTTTCCACGTCTTAAACGTTTTGTAAAAAGTTCAATTGTTAAATTAGTGACAATTGTAATCAGTGCAATCATAGTTGGCGTATTACCATCGCATTTATGTTCCTAGAAACCACGAAATATTCTTCGATCGGCATAAAAATTCTAGTGTAGTTTGATGTATGGTAATATTAATTGTACATTTGGCGGAAAACATACAGGATGTGCAGAAAGAAATAAAGATAAGCAATGCTCCCTTAAAATATTCAATTAATCGTGAATCAGCTACACTTGTATTTAAACTTCAGAATTTTCGTATTCTAAACCTTTATGTCTGGACTGCTTGAAAAACTACAACACCGCGGTTCTCAGCTTGCCGAGACTGATTCTATGGACCCCGCTGCCGAGAGGTGGACATGCGGACAGTAAGCGGACTATACTCTATCGCCGCACCTGTACAACGCTGCACGACACAGCAGCGCTACAACGTGTTACAAGGCGCATTTGCTGTTGACTGGCGATGACAGTCCATCACATGGATGTGACGCGACACGTTTCGCGGCTGTATCCCGGAACCTGCTCACGCATACACACGACACAAATTTTAAAAATACGCAGGATGCAGAACACAGTCACGCACACGAGAAACATCCACGATTGCGCCAGCGCACATTTATAATATTTTCACACCCATACCATTAGAAATTCACGTCACTTTCTTGGCTGATGTACTCTTATTCTNGCGCACATTTATAATATTTTCACACCCATACCATTAGAAATTCACGTCACTTTCTTGGCTGATGTACTCTTATTCTTCGACACAGTTTATACTCTGTTGACAATACCTTCACATTTTTTTAATAAAACCTTTGAAAAATAACCCCATAATAAATATGTTTGGTTATATATTTATTTATATATCATATATCAGAATATTTGTATACTTCTGCTAACATTAAAGTACTTCTTTTCTAGTAAATTATTTCTGGCGCAGGTGTATATATATATATATAAATATATATACATATATATACATACATGTATATATTAGCGTTACAACGCACAAATTATTTGTTCAGAACTGTACAGGTACCAACAAAATAAGTATGTTTGTATTCGTGCTTCATGTTGTTGGCAATAACTGTTTATGAGAGTGCGGAACATACTCTCGAATACGATTGACATCCCTACACGTGATTTCCTTTTTATACGCTGCTTTCTACTGTGTACAGCCTAAATCATAAACCTGTGAAACGCCCCATATACAGTAATATGCACGTATACCACCATGNCTTTCTACTGTGTACAGCCTAAATCATAAACCTGTGAAACGCCCCATATACAGTAATATGCACGTATACCACCATGACAAAATGGTTAAAGAAAATTTTCACATATATATTTTTATAAATATTATAGTAAATATTTCATAGTCAATATGAATTAAAAACACGCATGAAATGGGCATGTTGGTAATGGCTATTTAGCAAAAGTCTAGTTAATATATGAAATATTATTGAAAAGACTCTTGTTACGTTATTTATAAAGTAATGTGTTTTACTCTTATATTTAGGTTTTAAGGAATGCACTGTTTAAAGCACATTTCATTGTTTTTTTTAATAAAAGTATTTATTTTTGATTGTGTGTCCAGCGCACAAACACGGCACGTTTGTTTCGCCTAAGCGTTTTCTTTCAGACTTGTTACGTTATGTTTACGAGAGGCGGAAGGATACGCACTGAGAAGCTCGAAAGTAGAACTTCAGCAGGGCTCCAGAAAAGTTGGAAGTAACCACAAATATACTATTTAGTCCATTCACGGTTCTGTCCAACTTTTCTGAAGCCCCACCTAAGTTATACTTTCCGGGTATTCCTCCGACTCATCTAAACAAAAGCTTAACCCACTCTAGAAAATTACACCAAAGAGGGAACGCACCGCATTCGTACGCACTAAATATATTCATATTTTGAGCAATTTCTTTCTAGTCATTACCAACACGCCTATTTTATTGTTTATTCATTATAAATGAAGTGTTATAATTTATAGGTAATATATATAAGATTTAAATTTAACAAAAAATTCTGTTGTTTTATCTCAACACATGTATAAAACCCTTGTGGTACATAACATGTTTAGTAAACTACTAAATACGCCATGCATAGGGTGATGTTTCAAAGGTTTGATTAAAAACATGTGAAGAGGCCACGAATAGAATATGCTCGCAGATATTTCCCCCCACATCCCACTGCAGTTCACCGCAATCCTCGAAACTCGAACGGTGGAATCCTCGGGTGGGTTATGTACAACTTGTGAGACCAGAGTTTCGGTAGGACTTCCCCCGTTCACGGGGAGTTGCTCGTATCAACATGGTTACCAGCCCACAGTCCCGCTAGAGATGATCCCTAGTGGAGGCGATGGAGAGCCAGCGAGGCAGAAATCGTGCGGATGCCGTACACTGTCATGCTGGAATCACAATACCCCGATGAACCTGACACGACAACCCCGACACGATGAACTATGAGTAGCAGCCGGTGAGAAGTAAGTTCACTGTCACGTCAATCCGACAAAATCACAGCCACCTTAAACTTTTTTTGCGGGTTGTAATTTGGCACTCATGTTGTTAAGAACTTCTAGTAGTACCCCTCTGACAGCAATTTGTAAGTGTTTTATATTTTATTAAACAGGGGGAAGTATTGTAATTTTTTTGTAATATGGGGATGTTTTTATATATGAAATAATGAATAATTGTAAACAATATAAATTCTTATAAACAAAAATTTTACTGTGGGCTGAGAAGAAAAAAAAAAAACAATGTCTGAGCAGGCTTGGATATTATTGAGGAAAAGGAAAATAGTTCTGGTTCATTTTGAATTAAATTATCCATTTTTCTATCATTATACTACTGTGGTTATTCACTTTATTATTCAACTTAGAATGAAAAAGGGAAGTCTGGTGCAAGGGTGTAGGGTGGTGGAGCGATATAGCTGTTCATGCTGTGTCATTCCGGTCTTCGAGACCGGAAATGTACAGTTGTGAAAGTGCATTTGACGTTCGTAGTAATAACAGCGGGTTCTCATAGACTACGGATAGTTTATTGCACAAGAAAGTGGTAAAGTTCCCCAAATTGCTATGCAGCTGTGATTTCACAATTGTTATAGGGAATTGTTAGTCATGGTTGTAGCGAGCACCATTGTACAGAAGATATATCACTTTTACTATTATAATTATGTCAATTGTCGCACGGCCTCAAAGCCAAAGTATTTTCTTACATTTGAAAATGAAATATTTCATAATTTTAAATACACAAAAACATTATTGATTAGGGAATGAATATGTGTGTAGTTAAACACACTAAGAATCTACGAACAGTAAAATTTATTTCCATTCGTCGCTGATATAACTATTACTTCTTTACAGAGAAGTTTAATACGCAGTGTAATCATCCATTTGTGTGGTAGCCGCGCTTAATATTCAAACATTTATACTCCGTTGTGTGGTAATTTTCGCAATATATGAAGAGTTTAAAAATTCCCATTACATGTTTAGGAATTTTGTCACAGAGTAGCAGGTGCGTGTTGCGACTTTCCATTTATTTCGTTATTTATTTAACATTCTTAAGGGCAATGTCTTGCTTTTTGTTAGCAGTCCATTGTGTATTCTTCTGTTACGTTGCAGACCATTTAAAAATCAACATTGAGAAATTAATATTTGTTCGCAGCTGCAGACGTTTTATCATAAATATTGACTGAAGTCCTCACGGTGGTGTTGAAACTGACTGCTGAAAAATACGCGCGTATCTTAATGTGTTACAGAGAGCGCAATTTCTTAGGAGAATGGCCGAATAAATCGGTTTGTTATTGCCTTATGACTGCTACAAAAAAATGTTAACATAATGGTGGGATACTTGGGTTCATAAATATTTCATATGGTCACTTAATGGACATGTCAATACTTATAAGGTTTAGAGTAATTAGAGTAATATTCATTTTTACACGTGGTTGAATGGTACGAAATGAGAAGAAAGGAGAAAAAGTCAGAGCTTTCTAAATTGTTCAGTGAACCATGAAACACGCATGGTTTCAATCATATACCACATATAAGACGGAAAGTCTGAGATGAACTATGGAACACGCATGGTTTCAATCATACATTACGGATGAGGGAAAAAGTCTGAGATGCCACCAAAATTAAAACAACAATAATCATAAGAACCGTCAAAATCAAATCTTTAAGACTGTTTATGAAACAGAATGTTTGATTTTTGAGGATAGTATNAAAAGTCTGAGATGAACTATGGAACACGCGTGGTTTCAATCATACATTACGGATGAGAGAAAAAGTCTGAGATGCCACCAAAATTAAAACAAGAATAATCATAAGAACCGTCAAAATCAAATCTTTAAGACTGTTTATGAAACAGAATGTTTGATTTTTGAGGATAGTATATGATTTCGTGGCATATCAGGAAAAACTTGATAAAATATCTAATATTTTTAAAAATAACATTCAACGCATTTTTAAGCGTAAATATGAGCATCCAAACATGTTCGTACAAATTTCAAAAAGTTGTTTTATCTGAAATCAGAGCTTGGTTCACTTATGGTATACATTAAATTTCTGGCAATTATTTGCTTAAAATTTAAATAAACAGCTAAAATTGAAATACGGGAGAACCTTATAAATTTCTAAGAAAATATTCTTCATAGCATTCTGGAGACGCAGGCAATTATTTTGAGTGTGAGCATATTATTTTAACTTTGTTAAATTGTGAGATTTCTATGAAAAAATTATAAATTTAAAATTATTAAATTGAACCGATTATTACATAAAGGGTCTGAGTCCATTTTTATGACCATTCCGACTTTATTTTGGATTCATATTTTGCAGTGGTAGGCGCTTCTTTTGAGCATGGAAAGAGCCAGAGTCACACTTTTATTGTGGTAAATAAATGCTTGTAAAGTTTATGTTGAGATGAGAAAGGGCCCGAGTCCAGGACAGAGGCCGTTTCTACACGCATTAAACTAACGCTACGTTTGAAAAAATTAATCTATGTGTTAAGAATTATGGAGTAACATGCGCACATGAAAGTCAGTCGTTAATATTCATCAATTCGAAATGCAGATAACAAAACAAATGTTTACTTTCTAATAGTTCGTGTTGTTTACGCCAAGTTGTGCGACGAGTCAAGTACAACCAGAAAAAAAACCCGTCCCAATAGTCAGGGTAAGTACACAACGGCAAGTACGAATGTGCATATACGTTACAAGTATGTACTAACAATTGAGAAACAAGCCCTACTTGTCATCCGGCAGCCCAGATAAGAGGGAACGTTTGTAGAGCGCAGTAGCCAATCAGGCACAAGTCCCGTGTCAGAGCCTCACGTAGCCAATCAGCGAATGGGTAAGCCCACATAAAAGGAGGGATCGCGGGGGCTTAGCGTTTAGCNGCTCTGCCTCGTTCTCACCTCATTGCACCTTCATCAGATCTCAAGACCTCGTTGTTGAGAGCCGCTTATATATCTCCTCTCAACTCACATCAAAGGACCGCCACACAGTTCCACGTGCGTGTAATTTACCTATTCAGTGGCTTGGTGTTCTGGGCATCTCCTTAATCGGTGATCTTATTCGTGAAAGTTTCTGCATTCTTTAATGAATGGCTAATGCTGTTGACATCGAGTATGGTTCATTCTACTCAGGTTAGGAACAAAACGATATGTCTGTTCTTCACGCTGGCTGTAACCTGGTCCAGTTATTCCAGGAAGAAGTCTGGTGCATTTTCTGTACTATTTGGAAGCACTTTCCGTGCCAAACGCTGCATTGCATTCATCTGCACTCTAAATCTGAAACAGTGAGAATTGAGCCAAATCAGTGAAAATAGTGAGAACTAAGTGACTGATAATCAGTGCCTGATAACTAATTATNACAGTGAGAATTGAGCCAAATCAGTGAAAATAGTGAGAACTAAGTGACTGATAATCAGTGCCTGATAACTAATTATTATGATGGCTGAATTTCACTTATTTATGTGTGATTCCCAGTGACCCTCGATAATCCCAGTTAATTTCCTTGATTTGNATTTCACTTATTTATGTGTGATTCCCAGTGACCCTCGATAATCCCAGTTAATTTCCTTGATTTGCCAGTCGGCAGTAGCTTATCAATTGAATTTCAGTGAATGTTATTTCACTGATTCGTATCACTGATTCGAGCTTAGATTGCGAGTTTCACCTTCCTGAGTGCCACTTCGCAGCAATGCCGCCATGAACTTTCTCACATACTGTGAGAGAGTTTACTTTACAAGGTATTTGCTTAATTTTAAACAGCGGAACTGAATTATTTTTGTTCCAGTAAGTTACTTTATTTACAGGATAGGATATAAACAAAGAAGGGAGCATGAACGTGACGGGAGATGAAAACTACACAGCAGTACACAGTCAGCATGAGAGACGTGAAAGACGAAGGAGAATTATTTCGATGTTGTTAATAGGCGATTTAAGAAGTGGGTGTAGGCACGCTTGTCGACTTCAAAGTGTAAAAAAAAAATAGTTGCTCTTATTCTCCACGTACACAAACATTTGTTCTTCTTCTCTGTCGTCGGCTATCGCCGACTATTGCAACGCCAGAATTCACCGCAACACACTCGTCACAAACGCACTAAAACGGACTGCTGCTTCATCCTGATTGGCTACAGCTCATCATCTCATTGTTGTNTATTGCAACGCCAGAATTCACCGCAACACACTCGTCACAAACGCACTAAAACGGACTGCTGCTTCATCCTGATTGGCTACAGCTCATCATCTCATTGTTGTATTGTGGAACCAGCTTTAGTCATATCAATTCAACAGCATTATGTTGGACGCGGCAGGGTCAAGACGAAGTTAAACTATTTTTTTTAAACTTTTTACTGCAATGAAACTTAGAACAAAGATGCCCTAGGCCTACATGCCAATTAACTGAACTAATTAAATTTAACTTAAAAAGTTGTGAGCCTATTATGTCCATTATATTAGATTTATCAAATCCAAGTTTAGGAATACGTGGAAAAAAGGTAATACTTATCAATTTCACTACAGCTTACTGTAAAAAATACGTCATAGTGTTAAGTGTGTATCTGACTTCTTTTTTAGTTTACTTTTTATGGGACTGAATTGATACTGGTGTAGTTCCTCGATAGCACCCGAAGAAGAAAACAAATGCATGAACACAGGAATAACCAAACATTTCGCAGCAGGGGAGGAAGATCGAGTTACTTCCAACTTTTCCGAAACCATGCCAAAGTTCTATTGTCAGGCTATTCATCTGCCTCGTGCAACCAAAGCTTAACCGAGCCTAGAAAATTACACCACAGGGACAACGCACAGCATTTGTGCCCACTCAAATTAATAATATTTTGTATGGGAATTATTTTTTATTAGAAAATACAAACACACCATTTTTATCTTTGTTATATGTATTGTTTAATGAAATATTATTATTTGTTGATTAAATATAAGTACAATTTCAATTAAAAAAATAATAAGTTATTTATATGATAACAGAAGTATAAAACGCAAACAACCAAATACTTCATATATGGGATTATTTTTCACAGGTTTGATTCAAAAGTGTGAAGATAACTGTGAATAGACTATACTCGCTGAACACCAAATCCGCGAATGCGGGTTTGCCAGGCCCCGTCCGGGTAGTGAAAGCAGTTATACAGAGGCTGGGGTTTAGGGCTCATCGCGCATGATGGAAGGGGGGTGGTTAAAGGAGCGAGGAGGGGTGGTGTTAGAAGATGAGTGTAGGAGTGGGTGGTGGAAATAGAGGGGAGGAAGGGAGGGTGCGGTTGAAGCGATATGGCTGCGGCATTGTACGCCGGCCGAGCCCCGCGACCAGGGAATCCTTCTGGCCATTGAGCAGATATGCCTCGTTCTGTCCCTGCAGTGTCTGTCGGGGGCATTCACGGCTCCCGCATCGAGGATCGACGGGCCCACGGCGCCGATGATGATGCTGCCAATAGCAGGCCCGCTGCTCGTCTCTCCATATTTTATTTATAGCTCCTCGCCTCGAAACCCACTCGTTACACGCCCAACTTCTCATTTGAAGATCCCAAAATGGTTCCTTAGAATTTTTACAACGGGGAATTATTTTTTGTGACATAATGCTAAGTTGTGTGAGAATGGCACCAGAAAATTCACACGCATTTTCATGAGGAGTTATTTATTTTCATAGTCGCTATTTTGCCCTAACCTGCTGCAAAGAATAGATATTACCGGTGACTACTAAACCTTTTATCTTTTCAACGGAAACCCAAATAAATACTCCCCTCCCTCACAACCCATTTCCATGCAATATATGAATTACGCAACTACGAAATTATACAATTTTAGAAATCCCAAGATGCTTTAAAACACTAGCGTTGTAGTGACAATTAAGGATAATATAAGTTACTTTTTTCCAACAGACACGAGGAGCCAAAAACTGTATCAGTTTAGTTCAACACCACATCAAAATAACTGATTTTTGCCCACCATGCGCTCAAAAGCCTGTCTGGCAATTACAAACCGCACGACATCTGACTCGGACCATGTCACGCCATAGATATAAGGTATGTGGTAAAGCGGCAGCATAGCGTTTGAACGAACGGGAAAAATACAAATGCAGTACAACGGGCTTCCATCCCGAGAGCAAGGTAATTCTCACAGCAAAGCCAGCCGGAGATCCTGGTTGGTTAGTGAAGGTAATGCATATCACGCAATATAAAGCCTGAGTATGTCCCAAGTATTCCTGATATTATATTGAACCGGGAGGGGGGTGGGGGCTGATCAATCAAAAAGAGTGCAGTTTTCTGTTTCCAGGGAGTCGTGCAATAATGCAGCCCAATGTGGAAGGGCAACGTAATTAACAAATAGGAAAATTTGCACCAACTACACCATTGAACAGCTTGCCAACTTCTCGGTACTTACAGCCAACTGTAGATTCGCGATAACAAGTACAGTGAGATGTGCACATGAGAATAACATTATGTCGCCCTGGACCAAAATGCCGTCACCTGCTTAATATGATCTTCAATGATGATAGCCCTCATTATCGCCATTTTTAAATACAAAAATTGGCAATGCTCATTCCCGTGGCAACTTTCAGGTCAACNTTCCTGATATTATATTGAACCGGGAGGGGGGTGGGGGCTGATCAATAAAAAAGAGTGCAGTTTTCTGTTTCCAGGGAGTCGTGCAATAATGCAGCCCAATGTGGAAGGGCAACGTAATTAACAAATAGGAAAATTTGCACCAACTACACCATTGAACAGCTTGCCAACTTCTCGGTACTTACAGCCAACTGTAGATTCGCGATAAAAAGTACAGTGAGATGTGCACATGAGAATAACATTATGTCGCCCTGGACCAAAATGCCGTCACCTGCTTAATATGATCTTCAATTATGATAGCCCTCATTATCGCCATTTTTAAATACAAAAATTGGCAATGCTCATTCCCGTGGCAACTTTCAGGTCAACNATGATAGCCCTCATTATCGCCATTTTTAAATACAAAAATTGGCAATGCTCATTCCCGTGGCAACTTTCAGGTCAACAGCAAGGTCTTTTGCTGTGTTCCGATTGTCTCGTCTGTCAGTTTGGACCAAATAACCACCTTCTCGTGGCGTTTCACTACTTGGAAGCCAACATCTGATGTTTTGGCTGACATCTCCACCTTGTCGGAATCTCCTAAGTGCCCTGTAAATTATACGTTTTAAGTGCAGGGCTTGAGACACTATTTCCTTAGTTTGACTGTCCTCCATTCGCCAGATAACTTTTCCTTTCATAGCATAGTCGATACGGTTTCTTACACTCACTGCGGTCTGGAGCACATCAAATGCACGTCAAGAACACGGACACTATAACTCCGTTCTGCTCCGCCTATTGCAGCACTGCACACTTTATAACGCTGATCGTGTTCGCAGCGCTGTATTGTCAATTATTTAAATACACTTACGAACTTGTAGTTCACCTTTCCATTGTATTTAGGTGGTACTAATTTTTTTTTTTTAACAAACGAGTGTGTACCAAAATGAATCCAGTAAAATCAACATTCATAATCAAAGTGTGGGTATTGAGTAGCATGGTTATGCTCAGACGGCGGGGTTTCATAACTACAGTGGGCTCCGAACCACTTGCCATACAAAGTCATAAATTGAGCCATGCCAGAAGTAGAGCGGGAACGATGCCGTGTCTAGAGCATCACCGCCCCATGAGCGAGACATCGTATCAGTACTTGCGACGGCCTGGAAAGAATGAAGCTAAATTAACTCGAATTGCTAGGGTAGAGCAACTGGCGTCACTCAATATATAACCTTGTTAGGCAAGGCAGAATAGTATTCTGTTATGCTGGATAATATACTCGAAAAATATATGTTAACATAGCAGAATGACAGGCGTGTAACATATTCGTAAAAAAATATTTTGGCAAAATATTAATATTTTTTTTGGCAGTATCTAAAAAATGTGTAGGGTCACTTTAGAAGAAATCACGCCATTTAAATAAAAAACGTTAATATAAATACATATTTAAATCGCTCCCTTCACTACAAAAGGAATTTGCTCTCAGAAAAGCTATGTCATATGTAAGTTATGTCAAAGAAGCTATAAATGATCACTGGAATATATATTAGCAGTGTTTTAATAGTAACCAAGTAACAGTGTTTCAAGATACGCCGAATAACTAAACCGATGATTTCTTGAACATTATGTTCGCTATTCAAAACAATAAACAGTTTGTGAAGGATTTTAGTTTTTTTTTTTTAAATATTTTCCAGCTATTTAGAAAAGCTGGTGGAATATATATTATTATAAGTAAGCTAATCTGTTAATAAATGTCAATTTAATGTGGTTGACACCCGTCATCCCCGGACATGACATGAAATGAGTGAATGAGTGAGCGAGTGAAGATATTTGGGCGGCTCTTAACAGCGAGGTCTTGAGAGCTGATGAGGGTTATTTGACGTGAGAATGGAGCGGCGGGGGAAACGGTAGATGCCCGAGAAAACCTGACGACCAACGGCATCGTCCGGCACGAATCCCACATACGAAAATCTGGTGACTCGGCCTGCGATTGAACCCGGTTCTCCTTGGTGGGAGGCGAGCAGATATGAAATGAGACCCTAGGATGGAGCGGCACTGGCATTCTAGGGCGGGGGAAACGGCAGTATCCCGAAAAAACCCGCCGGCAAGTGGCATTGTCCAGCACAAGTTCCCCATGCGAAAATCCGGGAGTGGGACCTCCGGGTATCGAACCCGGATCACCGTGGTGGAAGGCGAGATCCCTGGACACTCCGTCACCGCTGCCCCATCGGTACAATTAGTTTATAGTTTTAAAAGAAGAGAAGAACTGATATCTCTTATCTCACTGATTAATTTTTTTTGTCAAAATAAAACTGGTTCTGGATTGGTACATGAGAAGAATAACAGTGTCTAATTCCTAAAATCGTTTAAAAAATAATACAGAGTAGGAGAAAAGTAAGCAATAAACAGTGTTTGAAAAAATAAATAAAAGAATACATTTCAATTTTGCTTTATTCAAAACAAAGCAAATTAAAACTGTAAAAAAATGGGTTATTAAATAACTAGCTATTTCCGTATCAAGTAATAAAAGACTCTAGTGGTTTCATGTATTTATGACACAATAATGAAAGTATCCAATTTAGTTTTGAATAATTTTACACCAGTTAGCAGTTTAAGTCCGATAAAATAATTTTTCTCGACTTTTGTTAAAGTATATTAATTCGATTTGAATTAAACTGAAAATGTTTTATTGCAAAAATAGCGAACTTATCTTAATACACTAAAGGGAGTGTTGAAACATATTGAAACATAATGGTGATCTGGCACAAGTTCTATCCAAAGAAAATAAAATTAAAAACGCATAAATGACATGCCCCATGCCCATCCTGGGACTTACAAAAGAAGTGATGAGTATNCCCCATACTGGGACTTACAAAAGAAGTGATGAGTATGAAGACCTCTTTTGTGAGACATACCATTCGAAGTACAGTGCAACGTTTNGCCCATCCTGGGACTTACAAAAGAAGTGATGAGTATGAAGACCTCTTTTGTGAGACATACCATTCGAAGTACAGTGCAACGTTTTTCTGACAACTAGCAAAACAACCTGAAGCCCAAAATTTACATNTTTTCTGACAACTAGCAAAACAACCTGAAGCCCAAAATTTACATTTTACCCACGCGGGGACAATTGGAAAATCTGTGTGCTAGAGTTGGGCGAAGCCAGGCGAAGAGCTTCGACCAAGATGCCTGCTGGTTGAACCGGATAATGTTAAATCCCTGCAACTGCCCTGGAATGAAACAGAAATCGAATAAGATCCTGGTTCTTGCAAAGGTTCCTGGGGCGGATGAATTCGGGAAGATCTTAAGTGTTGCAAAGTCAAGTGTCTAAAAGCCGTTCTGTAATAGGGTTTCATCTGCCGGTGATTAATATATTACGTAAGAGAGATATCCTCTCAGAGTCTGGGAAATGACATTGATGTATGTAGTCACAATAATGACATTTAAGTGAGAAGGCAATGTTAGGACTCGCACACTCTGGAGGCTTGCTAGGCCAAGGGGGCCTTAGTAACACCTAATAAGATATACACACGCCCTAAATTTGAATAAGTGGTTTCAAACAGTGTAATTACTCTTACTANTTAGTAACACCTAATAAGATATACACACGCCCTAAATTTGAATAAGTGGTTTCAAACAGTGTAATTACTCTTACTAAAACATTTATCAACGAGATGTTACTTACAGGTGAATAAGTGGAATGCAGTGAGATTTAAGTGCCAGGCCAGTGTAACTCACTTAGGTGCCAGTAGAAGTCACTCTTAAATCAGTGAATATCAGCAACTTAATTAATTGGGACAATTTTACTCATTTCAGTGAAGCAGTTTGAACACATATGCAGGGAGATTCTGTTATTTGGAGCAGTTCTAACATTCAAAATTTTTAGAGTGTAGGTTCTATTGTATCGTCAACTGTAATAAAACAGTCGCAAGAAAACCGGAAAAAAGCGGTCTCCTACATTTCGCACCCTACCAGACCACAGAGGAAGAACACCCGCTCTAACAATATCCTCTGTCACGGCCACAAGCTCCGTCGTTCTCCGCTAAGAAAAATTCCGTGTGGCAAACTTGAGTCGTTGAGTTATGTCGTTGCGTGGCTGTTAGGCACGCGATATAACTTGCCCTGTAGCTCGCGGAAGTGGAAGGTTGAATTACAGTAGCAGCACCAGCACACGCGCGGGAAGCCACTTGGAATAAAGCCAGCTGCAGCGCAGTTGTCCAAGCTGGAACTTGCGAACTCACAGCGTCCTAACACTGGGACCAACGTCCACGCTAGAGAGACAGAACTGGCCACAGGGCTACGACAACTAGGCGAGCTTTGTTTTTANAGGCACGCGATATAACTTGCCCTGTAGCTCGCGGAAGTGGAAGGTTGAATTACAGTAGCAGCACCAGCACACGCGTGGGAAGCCACTTGGAATAAAGCCAGCTGCAGCGCAGTTGTCCAAGCTGGAACTTGCGAATTACACTGGGACCAACGTCCACGCTAGAGAGACAGAACTGGCCACAGGGCTACGACAACTAGGCGAGCTTTGTTTTTANACACTGGGACCAACGTCCACGCTAGAGAGACAGAACTGGCCACAGGGCTACGACAACTAGGCGAGCTTTGTTTTTAGGAAACGTGATTATTGAAGGAGTGGCACGCCGTTGAAAAATGGGGGTTGAAAGTAGTTATTTGCAAAATTAGTGATATAACGCGGAAAACACAAACTAGCATCTGCTATTTCAATTACGCGCGTGCGTTGTATGTATGTATATATATAATATATATACATATATATATAAGTACAGACATGACGTATGAATTAATTTTACACATTTGTATGCTAAACACGCCCTGAAGTATGAAGTAGGCCATTAATTATTTTTACAAAAGTAATCATTCACAACTAGATGCAGATATCTGGCGTTCAGCATTTTCTGTTTGTGCAATTTTGACATAAGCTAAGCCATGCTGTAAAAACGTTTTCTTTCCGCGTGCGTTCCGAAGGAAAAATAGGTTTCAGAGATCATCTGTGTGAATGCGCGCGTGTGTGTATGCATGTGTGTGTAATGACCCCTTAATAACCTTTGAACCCTTGCACCATTTTCACTCAACTAGATACGCATATAGTACTTAGTAAAGACAACCAATGTTTATACTTTTATCGACAACGTATGCTCAATTTGAAAATGGCTCAAGAATAGTTATATGGCCGGCCATCCTAACCATACATAATTTCGTTATACCAAGCTCTTAATTTTAAATTGTATCCCAATAAATAGTTACCACGCCATAGGCCTTCCAACAAAACAGTTATACTTATTTCTAGAAATTTTGTATGGTTACAGTGTCTAGTAAACCGCTAGATTGACTTATTTGTTGGATCTTACACCATTTTGTAAGACAGCGTCATCTTGAATAACAAGGTTTTGTATATAATATTTTAGTAATTACCTAAAATAATCCCAGAAATTTATCACACCAATACTACGACTGCAGACAGAATGAATTAAGTAATTTTGAGTGGATAAATTATTATTTTTATGGCTGCCTCGTTGAGATTTGTGTTTCATGCACGTCTCTGGAACACTTAATTTGACTTGAGCCAAAATTTGAATACTGGCAGTTCCTCTTGTGTTAATCTCATACACAAAGAGATAAATTTTTTTAGTATGCCATGCCACCTGAAATTAGAACGTTAGTGTCATATTTCAGTAACTTCTCACCACCACATATTACATGTATGAAGTATTGTGAAAGTCCACTTAAATTCCTTTAAATAGCACTCCTTGGTCTTGAAGAAGGGGTTGTAAGTTTCGTTGTGTTTTATGCTGCATCTCTAGTACCAAAATGTGATTTAACTCAATTTTGGTGGGCGTACGTAACCATTATGTACGTTACATTAACAAAGAATTTGCATCAATCGTTCACCATTTTGGATAGCACTGTCACAAAAATGTTTTTACTGTGTGCTTATATCATATTTCAATAACTACTATACCGATTATTAACAAATATGGCGGTAAATTTATTCCAATTCCTTTTTAAATCCAAACATGACCATAATTTAGAAGTGTTTAAGTACCGTATCAAAATTACTTGAAGATGCATCTATGTATCTATATAGAGGAATGTTATATGGTAACTACTTGTTACTATTTTTTTTATCCTGAGTACGTGCGTTCAATATATATAATCTTTAACTAATTTTGGCTCATTATTGCCGACCACCTCAAACATAATTTTATCATTTCCATTTTTTTTGGGCCACGGTGGTGTAGTGATCAGACTATGTACTCGCATTCCACCACGGCGAACCGGTTTCGACTCCCGGCATATCAACCGGATTTTCGCACCTGGGAATCATGCCGGACGATGCCGTTGGTCGCCAGATTTTCTCGGGGATCTTCCGTTATTCCCTCTCTTGTTTTACGACGCTGCTCCATACTCATCTTGCTTCACCCTCATCGGCTCTCAAGACTCCGCTGTTAAAAGCCGCCCAAACCTATTTACTCCACTCCATTTTTTTCTGCGCAGGCATGTGTTAGGTGAAATACGGCTGGAAAAAACACGCGATAATTAATCTTAAGAGGGCCTGGGGCATGCTAAAAACGTCAATAGTATTCTAAAACGTTATTTTATCCAATACAGAAAAACTATATGGAGGTAAATCCTACATCATTATTTTCACTCAATTTGTGAGTAAATATTATATCAAAGAGATATCTCTCTGCCGAAATTTTTCAGTCAGCGTAAATGTTTATATATATATATTGAGGTGCAAGATATTACGCAAAATAAGTGCATCAATCTAACAATATATTTGCTTACAAAGTTGCGCTTTCTCGGTTTTCCTATGTTGGCTTCCAAAAATCTACGGACGTTAACTGACGTGTTTGGAATTTATGTCCCACCGGCCCTTAAGTTATTTTAAAGTTTACATATAGTGAATTATATTAATTGGACGGCAAAAAAAAACAGGAATTTTTAAGCATTGCAAAGTACTATAAAAGCCTAACGTTGGTCGACGCAGTGGAAAGAATCAGCGAATGCCTTTTCGTCCAAAAATAAAAAGGGGAGCTTCGTTGAGTAGGGCGGTTACAGGAACCAGCCTTATCCATAATGTAAAACACACCACTACGCAGCTTCCGCCCTTCTTTTTCTTCTCCTCGGCGAAGAATGTTTGGGCACTCCCGAACTTTTTCCGTCTGCTGATTTCCAGGATTTCACGGGGAAGAAGAGTCGAAGGGACATCTCAACTGAGCAACAAAAAAGTCCACTTCCTTCCCCCCCCTCCCTAACCCCTTCCGTANNNAGGTTCGGAAATGGTTTGGGGAGGGGGGGGGAGGTGAACTGCACTTGTAGACGTAACGCAAACGCGACCGGAATGACAAATACAAGAAAATTGGTCTTTTATTTGCACGGAGTTCTCGCGCTTTCTTCGCCGTTCCTCCGCCGCGCGGCCCCTTCCTGCCGGCAACCCTGCCCTTGTTCGCAGACCTTCATCCGATTGTCGTTCCCCATTGCGAACACGTCCCGGCGCGATGCTCATTCTCGCAATTCACTAAGCGACGAATACCAAGCGCTGCCGCCGCTCAAAGATACACTATCTAAACAGTGGAGGTATAATTCATTGAGGGTTACTTCTACTTCCAGGATATTCCTCCGCCTCGTTAAAACTTAGCTTAAATATGTCTAGAAAATTACACCTAAGGACAACGCACCGAATTCGTGCGCATTCAGTTGTAATAGTATTTTGTATGAGAACTATTTCTTCCTGGGCGCTACCAACACACATATTTTCTCACTGTTATTATAATTATTTATTACAAACAAAATGACATAATTTATAGATAAATACTGGTAACACTTCAATTTAACAAAAAATAAGATGCTTTTATAATAACAGAGGTATAAAACGCTTGTGATACATGCCACATTTAGAAAATAACTAAATACGTCATACATGGAGACGATTTTTCAAAGTTTTAGTTCAAAAAGTGTCAAGAAACCGCGACTAGACTATGCTGTGCATGTTATCTAACTTGCGTTCACTGTTGCGAGATAAACACCAGGCCGTTTATAATTAAAAGTTTTGCACGATACACGCCATCTTTAGTAGAAACGTAATTAACGCTTTCCTTGTGATAAAGGCTGTTCACGGCAAAGTGAGCACTTTGAAAATTAACCTTCGAAAAATGTCGCCGTCCCTATCTGCATATATTTGAACGGAAACGCTGACTGGCATGTGCCCAGTGATGTTGGTAATGACGGAGGAAAAGTAGTACAACGTCTTAGCGTTGAATTAAATGTGTTAGGTAAATATATGTGATAACGGAAATGATTTCTTTTTACTTTTAGTTTTTTTAATCCATAAAAGTGCAAGAATGAGCACATTTGGGCAATGTTTACTTTGCTAATAATTTCACAGTTTCACTTGGCCGACACATGAATAAAGTGTTGAAGCCCATAGCAATGTTAATTTTACATACGATGAAATGATACACAATGTACACTTAAGTTTAAGTATATCTTAAGAAGGGCTATCAAAAGTGCTCATTTTACCGTCAACTGCGTATAATAATTTTAACTATGAAAATCCCAATAAAATACTAATACGATTTTAGATATTAAAAATTTACATATTTTAGGTAACTTACGTTCCCAAAACTAATCATTAAAAAATTATAACTACACGTAAATAGAAAATTATTCTTTAAGACATTGCATTGTTCATAAATATTACAACAGAATATTTCTTTATAAATTTATAAAGGAGAAAGAAACCGACGGTAAGATTTGTTTTTCGTTAGGTTTATTTGTTGATCCGACAAAACATTATCGTCAAACCAACATGTACATTTTATTACATTTCGGAAGTAACTATTGTTGTTCCTCGGATATTTTTTAGCCAACGAGATATTTTGTAGCAGATTCTATTTAACTGTTTAATGGAATACAAACACGTATTCTGTAGGCTATTGCAAACCTTTCTTGTTTTGAATTTCATGCCACTAAAAATATGTATATTTATGTATATATATATTTTTTTTTGCTATAGGTCTGTACAGTTTAGTCAAATATACTTATTGTTGTTTATGTAACTAGAAATTCTGTAATATTTTCCATTTGTTTAAAATTAAATGCTAATTTTGTATGCAATAATAAAAATTTACTATTTCGCTGAAGAAGAGAGCTGCCGCCAAAATGACTTCCATGAGCCGAATTTGCAGACTTGACAAAGCCGAGGTAGACGTTAATCTCTCCAAAGAATAAATTCAGATATTTTTTTATTTCACGTGTACTATCAGAAATGAAGAGAAAAAGAAAAATTATTTTTAACTTTCTACTTTTTAAATGTTAGTTGACTATAAATAAATATTTGAGAGTTTTCTTAACTAAGACAGCAATGACGATATACAAGTCCCAGAATATAACCCAGCTTAAAATAATCCTGTCTGATAATCAATTGAGCTAGGTTACGTCATTTTTTTAACATGATAGATTTCCGCTATCTATGGAAGTTGGCTAAAAATAATAAAGAAAAGAAAATATTAAAGTAACATAAAATTATTGTGTAAGAAATTGTAATGGCTACTGCACAACATGCACGAGAAAAAAATTATGTTATTATAAACAAATATATACTTGTTTCCAGTAATTAATGTATACTAAACAAAATTGTGTAAATTGACTCAGCAGAATATTGTGTTGATGATGAAATACTTTTTAAGTGGCCGTAAACTTTTTTGCCAATGCTTATGAAAAAAGAGCATTTTTTGTAATTAAATTTTTTTTTTAAGGAATAGAGTATAATTTTATGGCCACAGGATGTTTGGGAGGGGATCCATTTATCAAAATACTTTGCACTGACCAGAATAGTTTTCCGGGGTAGTTTTATAAAATAATTATTCATACTGTAAATTTCTAGGCTTCTGGGTTTTAACCGAGACGAGGACCAATTCAATTTGTCAGGTGTTGTTCCCTGATGATGGCAACTGCAATGGCTGCCGAAAAGTTGGAAAAGAAATCCTCGACGTGGCTCAAACCCAGAAGCCTATAAATTAACGACAACGGCTGCGAAAGCTGCGAACTATTATACTCATACTGTATTTTAACAACATTCTTCAGCAACGGTTCGGAAAATGTTTTGCAAGTGCGTTTGTTTCGAAGCGGTTTCCTCGCGTTGAGTTCAGTTTGCACGCAATGCGCTCTCTCGGAACGAGATGAAAGTAACTCAGTGCGAGTGTCGGTGAAGCTGGGACGTCTCAACGTAACGACCGCTCCAACTTGCCAATCGAGGTAATCAGATCACTAAGAGGTCGTTACCACTTTGCCGGGAGGAGAGAAGGCTCCTCCAACCTGGCCCTCCCACCCACCGTCTTGCCGCCGCGCCGCTGAGCTCCTAATATCAGTTCTGCGGCCTAACCGCCCGCTTAATCCCACAACAGGCAAGGCAAACAGCTATTGCACGGCATACACGTTATTGCCTACTCCGTAATTATACCCTCGAAAGCCACAGCGTTGGCTGCGCTCAAGGCTACACCAAGTGAATAAGCATTTCAGACTCGGTATCATCCGCCATGTTGGATTTCCCATTTAAAACCAACGATTTTCTTTTCAGTGAAATAACATAATAGTTATTATCATAGCGCGTTTAAAATTTACAAAAGTAGTCACCAAATTTTAGTGACTACGTTTGAAGGCATTTGTAAATTTTAAACGCGCTATGATAATAACTACAATGTTATTTCACTGAAAAGACAATTGTTGGTTTACATCGGAAATCCAACATGGCGTATGATACCGAGTCTGAAATGCTTAATTTCGTCCACGCCATGTCTGGTAATTGTGAAACGGTAAGAGTCTATTGATAATTTAAAAGTGACGCCTTAATTACGCTGACAAAAGTTTAGAATTTGTGTTTGTTCTACGTATAAATGTATATTGTCAGATATATAAGTTTCCCTAAACAATTGAAACAATCCAGAAACCAGTAATTCAACGTGGTGTGCGAGACTGAGCCTTAAACTGTCAACACGCAATTCATAATTTTTAACGAGCATTCGTTTAGTAGGATAATCAGGCGATAACTAGGGACTGGAAAATTTCGCGAATTCATTCTAGGACAAGCTAGAGTTCAAACACATGTACATTTATTTTTCGTTTGCAATTGGCTCGCAGTTTATTAGACACGCCCAGGTGAACTCTGAGCCATGAACAGACCTACAAGGTAGCAAGCACAGAACTGTTTGTCATCTGGTNGCAAGGTAGCAAGCGCAGAACTGTTTGCCACCTGGTCTGAGGTAAAACAGGCTACACGTTGGAGCAGCAGCCAATGAACAGAGAGCTGCGGCTCGTAAATATATATGACAGTGGAGTCTAGCCTACAGGTCGTTTAAACCGCGAGATTTTCCTATCTCTAGCGATAGCGAAAATAACGCGTTTTTCCACTTTGTTGGGCGGAGCACACACGGAATACGTTAGTTTAAAGATATTGGTAACTAAGTATACTCTAGAAGAATTCTCGCATACTTACTGCGCCCTTCTGTACATGCTTATTGTAAAGAATTATTTATATAATTTTTTTCCTTACATTTATGGCTGCTTTCCTACATTTGTCCAACAAAGAGTAAAATGCCATTAACAAATTCCCTAACTTGTTATAGTAGCATCGCTCAACATTTCTGTTTTTTCAGACAATCAATATTGTACATTTGGCATACAATGAGCAGGTTAAAACTTCTATTAGGGTTGAGAAAGTTTACTCGAAAAAATTATTACAGTGAATTCTTGAAAAAATTTATGAGTTTCTTGCAAAATGAATGGAAATATGGAAAAGAAGGCAATCAGCTGGTCTAGCGAACATGCTTGCGCTGTAACTGTGAACTCAGGATAAAAGAAGATGTGTATACGAGTAACAAGATAAAAACTTTAGCGTAATGATATTGGGGTCGGTGACGTCAAACGGCAAGGCTACAAAGGGGAGTTGAAGTCGGTGTTGTATGTAGCTGGCGGTAGACAACATTCAAACACGGCATGAAAACCAATACAGACGTCCCCACCACTATCTCCTCCGACACACGATGCAGAAATAAGTGTCAAAATCTGCATGGAGGGACATTACTAGTTTCCTAAATACAAGTATGCACGGTTTGTGTGGTGTAACTGGAGGCAGTACCTTCGCGGCATTGCACCTGTGGGCAGAGAAAGATCCAAACAGGTTACGTTCTCGCTACTGAATGTTGACTTCAGAGACATAATACTAACGGCGTATACCCTATCAGTAGGGGCAGTGATATTTAGCGAAAAGATTTCGGGACAAGATACAGTACAAAGCACTGTAGGGTCGTCTAGCTTCTTTGATTGGCTAAAAACTGTTCTGGCCCGTGTTAACCGTTTGCACACGAATCACAAAGGTTCAGTGTTGTAGTTACTTAGTCCTGAGTGGTTTGGTCAAATACGGACACGGCACCAGCAGCCAATGGAGGTATAACAACAGCTGAGGNAAAGCACTGTAGGGTCGTCTAGCTTCTTTGATTGGCTAAAAACTGTTCTGGCCCGTGTTAACCGTTTGCACACGAATCACAAAGGTTCAGTGTTGTAGTTACCTAGTCCTGAGTGGTTTGGTCAAATATGGACACGGCACCAGCAGCCAATGGAGGTATAACAACAGCTGAGGTGTGTATATAGTATTGAAGTCTACTGTGTGCTCCGATTTTTACGCGAAAAGTCACTGGCCCTACCTATTTGTGGTTTCTTCATATTTTTTAATCAGACCTCTGGAGAAAAAAAAACACGTATGGTGTGACTGGTTCTTTCCTAATACCTACGATCCCCAAGGGAGTTTTAGGAAGTTTTTCCTCCGCCCTCTTGTAATGACATCATGAAAAGCAAAACAGGACATTACGGAACAAAACATTTCTCGGGATATCGCACATCTAAAAATGTCACGTCATCTATGGCCAGATATAAAATTGAGATCCCCAAAATCGCTTCTAACTCTATGTTATCCATATCACGAAGTTCAGGTCTATTGGAAATAGCATGCCTCGATATGTATTCACCCAATATGACATTTTCAGTCAATTTGTCATAACTAAGAAGTGTGAATATATAAAGTGGTTTTGCTTTTCCACCTTTTTCACGTGCAAGTCCTTTAAGACCTAGAAAATATGTATTAATAGTGTGAAAAATGAGCTCCCGTTTCTTACTTTGACTCATTAGAAGGCAATTTGCAACGATTCTCCCCAATAAGTTTGATTAAGTATGATGATTGAAGGCTTGAATCATGGTTAGTCGAGCTAATTTAATTTCACTTGCACTTACTACACTACCTTAATTTTTTGGGATCTCATTTTCTGATTGCTCGGACTGCGAAAGAGTTTTATTTTCAGTGGCAAAATAGTCACCGATGTCATTGACATTACTACCAGTTAATTGCAGCCACTGAGAAGCATTTTAGAAGTTAGGTTCACCAATACATAACTATTCTCATTTTCCGCCTGAAATTGCCATCGCTCGAAGCAATGTCATACTGACACACTTGCTGAACTTGGAACTCGCATACTCACAAACTATGCCTGTAGNGCTGAACTTGGAACTCGCATACCCACAAACTGTGCCTGTAGCGCAAAAGTTGCAGGACGACTGTCAGATATAAACCTCCAGCACTCTCACACTCATACCGGTAGCATGTTTGAAAAGCTGCAGTTCTAAGAACAAAACATAAATTGTTAAAATAACATCTACCAAGGTTCCCGAGATCTCGCACAGTGTGTGAGGCTTAATTACGAGCCGCAATGACAGATACAGATAGTGTTACTATTTCCTCGGACGACAGGAAGTAAGCCAAACATACGCAGGAAGTAAGCCAAACTTGCACGGGACGTAAGTCAAACCTTAGGCACGAAGTTTTGGAGTCGTCCACTCCAACTGAAGGCACTATCTGTGTTGTTACAATGTATAAATGGCTCAACTCAGTAAGACTTGTTGACAAACTGCTCTAACAATAGGTGGGAACACAGAGAAAAACAGCCTAGTATGACATTCAGTGTACAGGTTTATACAAGACAAAACTTCTGTCTCTTATACACCAAAAAATTTAACGATTCTAATATCGCTAGTGCACCACGCGCCAGAAACTGAAGCAACTACGGAAAATCCGAGATAACAGATTTTTATAATGTCACCAAAATGAGCACTGAAACACCGAACGTGAAGTGTCCAATTTATTCTGCATATCACCGCACGAAACGACTGTAAATGACAGTTTTAAAACCAACTAACTTAGCCTATACGTTACATCACAGTTTCAGAAATACACGTCAAAACTATCGACACTTGCGAACGAGCTCGGAACACAGCTAGTAAAGCCAGTTTGTTGAGAGGCCACTTTCATTTCGGCAACATTCCTCAGAGAAATAACTTTCCAATCAGCAAGAAGCTGCGGATGCAGATTTATCTGTGTGGTATTTGGACTGCACTGGATGGACAACTTAACAAATGCCTCCAGGCAAGTAATCAAATTACTATTTAATGAAGCACCATGCCTGTGCCTGAAACAATTGTATGAGCGTTTTCCTGTTAAACACGTGACATCCTGAAAACACTTTATAATACAGTTTCAGTTGTGGTTCAGTTCAAGAGATCATACAAGCAAGCATTAAAAAAAAATATTTATAAGGATGAAGGATATAGGCCTACGTAGAAAACAGGCAAATAATGCTTAAACAAGAAAAAGTAAGGGAAATGACAAAACTACTTAATAAAAGAAAACCAGTGGTCCATTCAAATTTTGTTAGTGCTTACATAAAAATATTATAAATTACCTTATTTTATTTGAATTTGAATTCAACCTGAATTAGCTCAAAAATATGGATTATGATCTTTAATCAAGTTTCAGTTGACAAAATTAAACTTACCCTTTAACACCATGAGGTGTACACAATTAACTCCATAAATAAACTAGCAAACATTGTTAATATACAAAATTTTTAAAATGATAACGATATAAGTAAAAAAAAAAACACGTTCCATTCATCGCCCCTGAACACTATTTTGACAATTGGTAGTTTATAACCAAGCAAAAAAAAAAAAAAAATTCTGCTTCCAAATAACGTACCAATTCCGGCTATGCTAGTTGGTATAACAAAGCGTAAACATGTATGCAAGTGACGCCGTAGTTCCTTTTGATTTCCATAAATAAGTAAACAAACAGCGTTAGCGGGCCGCATTTTAAGCCAGGAGAGATGCGAGGGAAGTTACACCAAGCAGATTGATGGTCATTTTATATCCTGAAGATCTTAGATGTCAGACGTCCCATAGTGACGTCATGCAATTTAGACATACAAGGAAACAATTTTTTTGTAAATTTTACTGAGGATTAGTTGACCATTTACAAAAATTTGTAGGAATTCAGTAATATCGGTATTATTTTTGTAAAGTTACAACTCTAGTTGTAATACGTCTAGAAAAGTGTTTGTAATGAACAGCAGTCACTCCTAGACGCATAGTCAAAGTTACAGACTATTAAGTACCATGATAATTATTTTATTTAAAACAAATCAACATGTCCACAAATTACGTGCAATTGAATAACAATAACAATAATAACCGAAGGAGAATGTTTCCTGTTAACGTTATTTCTAGTGTGGAAAACTTCCTTACCTTAACTTTCCACTAGACCTCGTTATTAAGATTCGCATGTGGTAAACATGCCGGACGATGCCGCTGGTCGGCGGGTTTTCTCGGGAGTATCCCTCTTCCCCCATCATCGCATTCAGGCTCTGTTCCATACTCACCTCGCTTCATCCTCATCGGCTCTCAAGACCCCGTTTTTGAGAGCCGCTCAAAACTATATTCCTTCCCAAGTTGCTACAATCATGCCACCGAAAGATGGCCAAGAGTTGTAAGGGTAAGTGGTAGTGTGGTTAAGCGCTTGCGGTTGTAACAAATTTTTTTTTTTGCGTATATAATTCGACATATTTTCCCCCTTTCTTTCGTATTTTTTTTCCATTACAGTTACGTTCTAGGGTACAATAGAAATCATTTTTCCACTTGTGAACAATGAAAATTGAAATACAAACCTTTAATACATAATATAAGAAAGTATTGTACCGTAATTTTTACAAGGAAACTCTTTGTAGCTCTGCACAAATATTTCTGACAACTGATTTCCTAAAACTTTTCTAGTAAAAGGAAAAAAAAATGTTTTTCAAAGTAAGATGGAGAAGCGGTGAAGTGCAAGAGTGAAGTAAACGGAAGAATCCAGAGAATAACCCACCTTAACACCGTAAACGTTTGCCTCACGTTCCAGGTGCGAAATATCCCGATAGTGATATGTAGGAAATCGAACTAAGATCGCTGTGGTGGGAGGCCTGCATGCTAACCTCACGTGCCAAGACCTCTAGAAAAGTGCTGAATTTTTTTGACAGTTAAGGTTGTGTGAAAACCCTAAATTCATATTTCCAGTGCGAGAAACAATAAATCACGAAAATACACGATATTAAATAAATCACATCATAAAATATATTGAT
This sequence comes from Clitarchus hookeri, assembly GCA_002778355.1. NCBI lineage: Eukaryota > Metazoa > Arthropoda > Insecta > Phasmatodea > Phasmatidae > Clitarchus > Clitarchus hookeri. The sequence goes on from NQII01001567.1 coordinate 395,873, forward strand.
TTACAAATACAAGGGATGGACAAAATAATATAAACACCATGCAATATAGTACATTTTGTTGTATGTTGGCAACACTGCTTCCTTGTAAGTAATGCGACGCTTATGTATTGCACAGTTTACGTGCCAAGTCTTGTAGGTTATATTTCAGTGTATTATACGCTTTGTTCTGCGCGACGGTTTAAACAAGCGATCGGTGAAATGTGTGATCTCTCAGACTTGGAAAGAGGGCAAATCGTTGGTGCTCGATTAGCGGGAGCGTCTGTGATGAAAACAGCTGAATTTAACGTTTCACGAGCGACGGTATCCACGGTAATGACAGCATACACAAAACATGCTAAAACATCATCGGCGAAGAGAAATAGTGGGCGAAACCCAAAGTTAACTGACAGAGACTGACCAACATTAAAAAGAATTGTGGCTAGACAACATAAAACTACCACGGCAAAAGTGACAGCGGAACTCAACACTCACTTGAGTAATACTGTTTCGACAAAAACAGTACGGCGGGAGATTCGCAAAGCTAACATCCATGGAAGGGCTGCAATTGCGAAACAATTTATAACGGAAGCCAACGCTAAGCTGCGAAAGAAGTGGTGCCACGGTCATAAAACCTGGACACTTGATGATTGGAAGAATGTGATATGGTCCGATAAATCATCGTTTACATTGTTTCCTACAAACGGCCGGGTTTATGTATGGAGAACCCCAAAAGAAGCCTACGATTCGGGCTGCCTGCTTCCTAAAGTCAAGCATGGGTGAGGTTCCGTTATGATTTGGGCGGCTATATCGTGGTATTCAGCTGGTCCTCTCATTCACATCACTGGACGGATTACTGCGAATGAATATCTCGACATCCTCAATGATGAAGTTCTTACTATGAATAGCATATTGATGCCAAACACAGCCATATTCCAAGATGATAATGCGCCCATACACAGCAAAAAAGGTTCAGTCTTGGTTTGAGGAGCATCAGAATATCATCGAACAATCGCCAGACCTCTATATAATTGAACCATTATGGGGAGTTTTAGAGCAGAGGGTGAGGAGCAGATGTCAATCTCCAACATCATTGAAGCAATTGGTGGATGTTTTGGTACAAGAGTGGGACAACATTCCGTTGGAAACTATTCAGACACTCTACGAATCTATTCCGCGAAGAATTGCAGCTGTTCTAAAAGAAAATGGTGGCCCAACACATTAATTAATAAATATTGTCTATATGTCAGGTGTTCATATTATTTTGTACATCCCCTGTATATATGTACGTGCATAATCACACAAATAAATGACATTACATAATGAAACTGAAAAATAATTTGTACACAAAACTGCGTATGTAAATATACTTAGACTACCATAATACTTTAAAATCAATTAAAAAAAATTAGACATAATTCCTCTAGTTTAACTTATTACGCACAGTAATACTTACTTTTTGCTTCAGTTTTGTGTTTGACAAATACTACTAAATGTGTAAAAATACAATATAATAGACCCAATAAAAATTTTTTATCTATCCTTTTTGCATAATCTAAATCCAAAATCACAGTGGTACTGTCTGGAGAGGAGAAATTGATTAAATCATGTCACCTGTAGAAAATTACACAAGGGAAGGCCAAATGTATTTCCGTAATTAATTTCAAGATACACTTAGCAAACGGTGTATCACAAAAATTAAAAATAACAACCATAAAAAAAATACAAAAATGTTCCTTTATTCAAAAATAAAAATTCTTTAACTATTCTCTCTACGATTACCTAAATATCCCTATTGAAGAAGCGAAAATAGTTCTTTAACGTTACAAATAATCTCATTTCAAGAAAGTTTTTTAAGCACACATTCGAGAATAAATTTAGTCTTATAAGGACACCTTCCTGTCTGTGTGTTTGTTGGTGTGCGTCGTACTAAGACTTTTGAACCCGTACACCGATTTTCACCAAGCTCTGAAAATATGTAATGCTTCATAAGGTAACCAGGCTTTTATATTTTTAGGCAATTTAGTTTTCGCCTATTTCCGAAAAGACAGCCATTTAAAATATATGGGTGATAATATAAAATCTCAGGAATCATTGATATGGATAGAATCAGATTTGGTAAACTGACAGTCCCTCAGCATAAAATTTTAGAAACTCATCATCTCATTTATCCTCTATTTTGGAAGATAGCGTCAAAAGAAAAATAGTGACTTCTCAGCCGATTCTCAACTTATTTTGAGTGCAAGCAGTAAGCACTACGGAAGTCTACAGAAAATATTTGTAAATATGTATTTGATTTTTAAAAATGGAAGCGTTATTCTTGTAGCATTATTTTTTTATCATTAAACCGATTTAACTCAACCTTAATGGATTGAAACATTTACCTACTGTGAACACCATATTTACCCTGTTAGAACTTCCATCGTCCGTCACTTTGAAATTCAGCTTCTATATGTGTAGGAAAGAAGGCTTTTAGGTATATTTTTATATATTAGTTATATTTATTATATTAGTCATATTTTAATTTTTCCGTTGCATATGGTTTAAAACATTATAATTGTTATTTCACACGTAATTACGGAACTGTGTAAATTTTTTTTAATTTGCTAAGAAATTACAGTACGCGGTTTGATCAGTTGGAACGAATAAGAATAATTAATTTTTCTGCTCTTGTCTATTATTAACAGTGAGTTGTAATGGAATACGCGACTCTGGAAAATTATTTTCTCACAGTGTTAGCAACAGCATTTATCTGGCGTTTCTCTTTCGTGCGTTTTTGCGCTGACTTCTCATACAAACTACTAGATTCGAATGAACGTGTTTCCCGGTAATTTGTGCCCCCCACGCACCCTTGACATGTTAACAAGCCGGGCACCACTACAACGTCGCGTGCGCGTGTAAACGTGTAGGACGGAAACGCACTCGTGTCGCGTTGTCGCGCGTAACACGAGTGCGTTTCGCGACGCTGGCCGAACGCGACTGCGCGTCGACCCCGCAACACCACCGCCGCGGGAAGAATGATGGGTTAGAAGCGGGGGGTGGGAAGGGAAATGGTTCCGTGGGGTGGTGAGGAGAGATGAGCGCCACCGTTTTTACGCTCGCACGCGTTTCGTATTCCCCGTGTTCGTTGTTGCTATTTCTACTTTATTCTACTGTTGTCGTTTGTTAAGCCATCGACCCCCGCGTGCAGTGCCTGCCTGCTACAAATACACAACTGTACCCTCGATGTTTCGTGCTGCCCCCCCAAAAAAAAACACATTTCAGAACTGTGATACCGCGCCACTATATGAACCGGCCATAAATCCCGACCCTGCCGACATTCATGAAAGCACCGCCGAACAAAATATTACCGACGACGTAAACCATGATATACTTCGCTGCAGTTGGCAAAAAAAATTTTTTTTTTGTGTGCGCGTGTACAATATATTCATTTATAATACCGCATCAGTTCCAGTTGTTGGTGACATTTACGACGGTGTCGCAGGCAGGACACGTGGAGCCATTTTGAAGTTGCGGAACAGGACGCGTGGCATGGCTTCTTTTAGCATTCACTTTCCCCTTTTGCGTGGCCGTTGCAGGATATTGCCCCTATCCCATCTGACGCACAGCCATTCTGTTTCGCTGCTGCAGCCCATTCATGGTTACTTCCAAATTTACTGAAAGCCCTGTTGAAGTTCTGCTTCCAGGATATCCCTCCGCTTTACGCAAAAACAAAGCTTCACCGAGTACTGAAAGTTACATCAATGGGATAACGCACTGCATCCGTGCGCGTTCTGCGTAAAAAGATTTTGCATAAGAACTATTTCTTACTGGGCATTACAAACATAGGTACTTGTTTTTTATCTGTTTTAATTCACATTCATTATTAACAAAGTATTATAACTTATAAATAAAATACAAGTAAATATTCAATGTAACTAAAAATAAGGTACTTTTATGTTAACACAAGTATAAAACGTTAGTGATACAGGCAGGGCACATTTCGGAAATAACTAAACACGTCCTACACAGGGTGATTTTTCAAAGGTTTGACTCAAAAATGTGAAGAAACCGTGAATAGAGGCTATAGCACGGAACTCCGAGACAAAGCTTCCATAACCCTTACATTGTGTTCACCGTTTACCAACCATTTTCAAGGATTAATCTAGAAAAAAATGTATTTGTGACGGCGGTTGGCATATTGAAAAGAAAAAAAAAATAACGATGAAAAGAGTGAAGGTTTTTGTTTATCGAAGACGAGTGAATTATCAGGAAAATAAATTATTTTACTAGCATCCTGCGCTTTTATGTACCTCAGCTATGGGCCATTTCGTTTTTTGTAATTTGGGTATAAAAAGCTAAATACATATTTCTGTATTATCGAAGCATTTATAGCAGCACTTAAATAGAAAGTTTACTGAAAAATAGGAAAAATTAGTTCTATCAAATAAAGAAAGGATTTTTGTTTATGCAGTACTAGTTTCCCTTCACACACTCGTAAGATTATCCCTACAAGTTTAAGAGGTAAAATTTAAGTAGAAAACTACATAAAGTGTGTATTGGGAATTTAATGTCAGATTGTTGCAGCTTCACGTTAATTAAACAAATGTGAAAACAATTTTTGAAAATAAGTCTGCCCGTATCCGTATATACACCCACTGTCATAAAAATAACCGCACCCAGAATGAATTATCCAAACGAGGCTGAAGTTAGTTCATAGCCATATGACGGGCAGTGCTGCAATTGATGCGAAGATTGGCCGTGATTGGCCACGTCGAACCGCCACCAGAGGACACAAGCACCACCGCAACGTAACTCTGGTAATATGAACGGGTGTAGCATGTAGCTGTGAGGAGGCCGCGGTGACGCAACGGCTAGGGCACTCGCCTCCCACCAAGGCAAACCGGATTAGATTACCGGCGGTTTCGCTTCCGGATTTTCGCACGTGGGAATCCTGCCGGACGATACCGCTGGTCAGCGTATTTTCTCGGGGATCTACCGTTTACCCCGCTCTTGTAGTCCTGCGCTGCTCCATACTCACTTCGCTTCACCATCTTTCAAGAACACGATGCTATAAGAAACACCCTGTGGGCCTATTATCTAACTTGAGCTTGCTTGAAGACAGTCAACGTGACTGTGTTCTTAATAAAGAGAACCATAATGATGGTTACTCGTAAGCAGCTTTATGTGGCATTCTGTAAGTCATATCCTTATCGATGACTTTGTGCAAAGATGTGGGTTTGGCAACGCAGCAGGCTGTGTTCTGAAATCAACTATCTGGCAGTTGAATTATATTTTTTCCGTTATTACAGAATGTCTTTTGCCACACATTTTATTATAGCGAATTTTCAATTATAAATGTAATTTATTCTTTAAAACATTTTTGAATAATACTTCCAAAATAAATTTACTTATTTCTATGGATACAAGGTTTCAGATGGTACTAGTTCATTTTGAGCATCACGAGATAGCAGCACTGGCTCGTGGCCGAATCCGTCACTTCTTATTACGTTAAAGCGAGAGTATCACTAGCGAATTATAAAATATACTCCTTAAATGTGTACCAGACAACATTTATTTGTGCGGAAATATAACAGAATATAAAGGTTCTTATTTTTGGGGCATTTTAAAACCTGTTTTTTTCCCCTGTGGAACGTGTTTGCTAGAATTATCATCAGTACGTTGGACATTTTCTTTCCCCTGTCGTTCAGAAAGACACCTTGTTGGCCTTTCTTTATATAGAAGATAGTCACGAGGTATTCGAAAGACCATCACGGTGAGATATTGAGATACAGAATACCATTTCGCCTTGTAAAGATAGTTAAGCGGTAAATGTCTATATAACGACAGTATAAAGTTACATAATGGCGCCCCTGATCTATTCAATCTTCACGAAGCTATGTGCAGTATAATCAGCGTGTATGTTGCATGAACACCAGCGAGTGACTAGCATGCATCTGCTTCACTTCCGCTACGTGTATAAACAACTTGTAGAGTTGAAAAGAGGGCAAATCTTTGGATACGTGAGGTAGGATGGTCGTCCCGACGAATTACCCACCAGATGACCCGTTGCGACCGAACTGTGCAGCGGTTTTGGGAACGGCGGGAACACAAGGGAACACATATGCGCCGGGAAGGTTCTGGGCAATCCAGAAGACCACCAGAAAAGAACAACTTTTCACTGCCCGACAGGGGCGAACTCAACCAACAGTGTCTCTTCACACGATCCAGAGATATGGTGTGTCATCCCTAGTAACCCACATTTCCACCCGCACTACTGCAAGGTGACTTTAATATAATAACCTGCATTACTGGTTCTCTTACGCTGTCTTACACTGACATCTTGACAATGACGAATCAATCGTGGTTCTGTCGTAATCGGGTGGTATGGACGGCTGAGGTATGGCTGTGCATCGTCTGCAGAGAGGAATTCTCGTTTTTACTGGACAAGGGGGACAAGCATGCTCCAGTGTGGAGGAACACTCGACAGCACACATGACCAGAGCGACACACCGCTCGAATTGGTAGCGTCGCGGTGTAGGTAGATATCTATGATTCTCGCTCTTCTCCGGTAGTGATGGAGAGGACACTGATGGCACAGTGGTATGTTCAGGAGATTGTGCGGCTCGAACAGGCAATTTTCGAGCAGGATATTGCCCGCCCACAGCGTGGATTTCTCAGGTCTACCTTCCTACGAGGCAAGGGTGTAGTGGAGCCAGAACGCCGTCTCGTCACTCCTTCGTAAGAATTATTATGTTATGTACGTTGACCAAGAGTCATATGTTTCTAAGTCAATAATAATTATTAAATTTTCAGTGAACTAATGAATACAGAACCACAAAAACTGACAATGCATAACGTTTTTTTAATGTTATGCATGCGTTTTTTTTTTTCAAAAATAAGAACACATTATTTTATTGACCGGTGGGTTGAATTTATAAATGAAAACATTCTGGTGAAAAACTACCAACATTTGCAATGCAACTGAAACTCGCACCTCTCTGACCAACAGTTCTCCGTTTTGGGTCCTGTATACCTACACGATACAATATAAAGTTCGTTTGTTCTTTTTTTGTTCAATTGTTCAGTAAAATATAAGTTCCTATCTTAATAATCTATTGTAACATATTTGAAAATATTAAAATATAATTATCTCATTATTTTATTTTACCAATTTCAATTACGAAATACGTACTAGAATATTCCCCCCCCCCCCNGGAACTGCTAAATTTACGACCACGCCACTTGACTGCATTCTTTCTTGGTTTGGAAAGCCGGGATTACACAGGCTTGTCGCCTATAGAACATGTATGCAGTCATTTATACCATAAATGGGTCTACACTGGTTAAAGGCGGTTTCACAGGCTACCATTATATTTATCTAAGACTTTATGCCGGACTGTATCATGGTATTTATCTATGCTAGTCGAGGGGCAACTATGAACTAAGTGCACTTTTCAAGTGTGGAATTTTCCCCGAATAAACCGTGTCAGTGCCTTTCATAAGTCAATAAAGAATCCTTAAACCAATGCATTTTTCTCCAAAGATAGTGCATTTGTAAATATTTCAATTATTTTTACAGTCAACGTAATTGAATTATTCCTAAATTCACAATATAAATATTTTTACAAGGATTTCTGGTTTAAATCATTAACAATCTTCATTTAACCAATTAATTATGTATATGATCATGTGAACTTTCATTTTCCAATATTTGCATCGTGTTTCCCGATTGACTGCCCCTCGTGTATTACAGTGCATATATATACACTAAAGTCCAAATTATTATCATTGTTACCGATCAACAGTCCAGAAATGCATAGCTACAGCTGAACCAAGCAAGCAGCTAGCATATCAGGGCGATTAAGCCCTCGGGGCGATGACCTTATAAAAATTTCCAAACACTTGGAAAAACGTAAAAAATCCTTTCATGTTAGGTGTATTTTCAAAACCTACTGCAATGAAAAAACCGAATGCAGATCACTTTAGTTGTTCCTAAGCTTTATTGCGTTATATCGGCCTGTTTCGATGGCTTGGCTCTTGAAACATGGCGCGCTCTTAAGAGTGTAAACAAGGTGAAAGGGGCTTTGCAGCGAAAGCCGTTTACACGATACACGTTATGTCCGGCGTTTACGCTGCGTAAAGCGCCGGCACTTCAGAACTGTGTTTTCACAAACCGCACGTGGTCGCAGCGTAGGCCCTATGAAAGCCTCTGAGGCCGTGATTACTGCAAGTGCTCTTGTGGGGCACAAAAAGTGTTTGGTATGTAAACACTTCGTCTACCATCCTAGGTTAGTTTATGTTAATTTGTAATGTATGAACTAATTTTTTCCCAACTTTATTAGGTTAATTTATGTTGATTTAAGCTTTTATACTCCCTCTCAACGTAATAATATTATCTTAATTAAGATTATGTTAAATAGTAAGAACACTTATTCGCCTTAGTTTTTACTGGGAGAACACAGAATATTAAAATATCCTAGGCTGATTCAGATTTTTTTATTCTGTAAATGAAACCTTATTTGTCTTGAATTATAGGTTAGTTTGGGTTTGAGAACACTTATTCACCCCATATCCTAGGTAATATAATGTAAGTTTAAATTAAACTGTAAAAAAAACCTTATTTATCATGTATTCTGGGCCAGTTTATGTTAGTTTTAACTAAAATAACATTTATTCCCGTACTAGCCTAAATTAGTTACAGTGAAAATGCGACGTAGTTTTGGTGAGGAAGCTACTATTCAAACATTGAAACACTTAAACAAATATGGTGCGTGATAAGAGAGCGCGAGAGAGCACCACTGAGTATACAACTTCGTGCTCTCTCTATACTATCGTTCTTTCGCGCTCTCTCAGACTAATTGAGACGACGAGAGATAATTCTGTCTGTCGCCATGACGTGGTCGCGAGAGCAACATGACGTGAACCAAGCGTCCAGTGTGCTCTCGTGACCACTTGCACCACCGCAGTCACTTACACCACCTAGCCGACACCGGGCCGAAGCGAACACCCGGCCGCAAGGATGAAACACGGCGAGAACGAAACACACCCGCCTCGTCGTCATGTACTACGTGACTCAAGTGACCGTCTTCCGTTATTTACCTCAAGAGGTAACACTTGGAGGAAAATAACACGCGGTCCAACACCGTGTCCCCCCGAATGCCTTTGTCGTCAGGTGCACCATCCATTGGAGGAAACATCGGCACAGCTCGCGCCGCGACGCCCGACGTCTCCCCCACTGACGTGACGTCGACCGGCCAACTGGCCAGGGAAATAGTGCTACATGACCCCGAGTGTAGTTTAACAACAAGGAAATAAATCCCGACACTATTTAAAAATTGTTTAAACCACATAGCCAGTCAATTTGAGGTTATTATTTTATTAAATTACAAATCGAGCCTGGCTACCCACATCCCTTTTCAGAGATGGACTCGTCTAACCCTCCCAGGTTAAAACACTTGGACTCGCCCATCGACGAAGCCTATCGGAAGTGGTATGGCCGTATTTAAAACAGTTATTTTGTCAATTTTAATAATTTCATTTATTTTATACCATGAAAGTGCTGTTGTGTTTTTCCATTACAGCAAACTGCATACCTTAGTCTCAGTTCTCTTGTTACGTTTCTTTAGTGAAGTGACATATCCCGTGATGTCACATACATAAACTTAATTAAAATGTAATTAAATACGGGTATGTTACCATTGTGTCTTTTTGCCATGTAATTTCAATATGTTCAACTATGTTTAGATGTAAGAGGGTCACTGTTATTTTCCACTGAATTTTGGCGCTTTCTTCGGCCACCCTTAGCGGAAGCCGAAGCCATGATGCTCAGTCTGACCTCAGCACTCGGGCTGGCTGGCAGCATGGGAGTTTCGCTCCGCGCGGAATACTTCGGCACCTTCAACTTTTGCTGCAATCATTTTCATTTCAATAGCAAAGTAACTTACTGGAACATTTTCAATTCTTTACTGCCGAGGGGTCAACCGTGTGTCACCATGCAGTTCAACCAGGGCTTAACGCCAAAGCGTATTTGAAACTTAAACCATACATGGTTTAGGCCATTTTCGTTCCGCTTTGGTCACCCGCAGACAGAGTGCACATGTACGTCAAGGAACAAGTAAATGTCTTGAGCCCATGCTAGATTTTCATTTGTTTTAACCCCTCTGGGTATTTAGGGCGCTGCACCAACTTGCAACAAACAAAAGTGCAAGTAAGAGCGTGTGATGTGGCTCACAGCCTCACCAACGTAATAGTGAAAACCACTAGGTATATTGAATAACTGGTAACTTCATCATCTCCAAGCACCGCACCGACGGAAGTCTCCAGGGACCCACGGGCCTACAACCGCACATACCTCACTAACTCATGCTCACTGAAATATGGTGCCGGACAAATTCATCAGTTTCCACCTTAATCTGGTAAGCAAGGTACGTGGGGACCCTCATCATCAACACTGGAACCCCCACCGCGCCAATTAGCACGAGGGAGCGCTCTCTAGGCCAATTGAGACACTGCCTAAGTTTTTGGTTTTGTTTCCTTTCAACAAAAGTATTCGTCATTACTTGAATTTTAGTTTCCTTACAAAAAGAGGTATTCCAAGCGCCTTTAAGTGTTCGTTTGATGTTACTATGTTAGATATCACATTCGAAACGTTAACTAAGCCCTTCAGGCTGTCGTTACGAAGTTTTATTATAACATGGCGCGTACTTCGTCCATGTCATTGTTTCGTTTATTGAAGCTGCGGAAGATGAGAATCGTGAACTATTGTATCTTCACGCAGAAGAATGAAAACATTTTTCATAACACAAATATTGGAATTATACAAATTAAACTTTTTGTTTTAGTTTGCGAACCATATACGCAACAGTGTAGGCTTACGCTGACTGTTGTGAAGGTATTGCTACACGCCAATGAGGCACGNTTTGCGAACCATATACGCAACAGTGTAGGCTTACGCTGACTGTTGTGAAGGTATTGCTACACGCCAATGAGGCACGAGACGCGAGCTCCACGCACGGTCCGGCTCTGTTAAGGGAGGTGACCCACCTCGACTCCCCTCTTGGGTGGGCAGACCCGCACGCTGCCCCGTCGCTCGCCCGGGGGGATAATTGACAGCGGTGATCTAGATGGCGTTACAGCCCCTCCTCCTCCCCCTTGCTGGAGAAGCCGACAAGTTTAGAGGATATGAAAGAATATTCTGGGAACTAGGAGACCTCGGCGCAACGCGGCATTTAGAGGCATTTATGGGTGATGGCCTACGACGCTATAAATATTGCAGCGGTCCAGCGGTTGCGAGTCTGTTGGTACAAGTCTTTTACTGAGTGCGGTACCCCGGACGAAGTCGGACGCAGCGAGGGACATCGGCGAAGAGGACGGACGACGACGGAAGATTGCGAGACGACAGCGGGCGATGTGTTTGTGGTGTGAGTGGACGAGAGAGCATGAAACCCGACGAGTGAAGGCTACTGTACATGAGGGTGCTCGGAGAACTCTAGAACACTGCGGACTGGTGTGATCTGGACTAAACTGAGGTGGGACTGTGAGGACATGCGATACGGAATGTATTGTAAATATTGGAGCTTTCAGATATGGACATATCATTNCTGAGGTGGGACTGTGAGGACATGCGATACGGAATGTATTGTAAATATTGGAGCTTTCAGATATGGACATATCATTATAAATTACCTCATAAGGTTTTGATACACTGTCTATTTTGACTGATTTTAGTTAACTAATTAGATTCATTTCTTTGAGGTAAATTTAAACTGTACTGATTGAATTCATTAATTGTAAACAACAAGTGATACAAATTATTGTTAGATGTTTGGTCTAAAGAATTTTTTTTATAGTTATTGTAAATAAAATTAGGAAATTATAATTAACTCTTTTATTTAATTNGTTATTGTAAATAAAATTAGGAAATTATAATTAACTCTTTTATTTAATTAAGACCTCCATCCCTTAACGAACCTCGTTTAGCCCACTGACACTTGAGAGAAAATTGTAACAGTATATTACTATACTCGGCACTTTTATCAATTACAGTACATATAACACAAGTTCATACGAAATGCCAGTAAGTTAATGTATACATAATACGTACTTTCATCCATTTGACCCCCACATTTAACAAGTTCGTTAATTCATCCCATGAAGAAACTTGTGAATTCGCTGTAAATTTTCCTTTTAGAAAGATAGGATTATTTTCCATGAAAACCTGCATAATTTCAGCCATTGGCAATANTTCGCTGTAAATTTTCCTTTTAGAAAGATAGGATTATTTTCCATGAAAACCTGCATAATTTCAGCCATTGGCAATAACACCACGAAGTTTGTTGCACACGACATTCAGTGACACGTGCAGCCTATTTATGATACCGTCAAAAACGATGCAGGCAGCAAATTTGAAACATTATACGAACGAAATTTACCTTTTTACTCGCATAAACTATTTGTTTAATACCAAAATTTTATCCTTTGAAATGCGAGTACAGTATTTTAAGACATTTACTGCAATGATTTATTGATATTTTAAGATGAATAATTCGTCATTTTAAAAGAATTTCTCATATTTCCCTTAAAGTCCATGTGAGGAGTTTTCATCTTGTATTCGTATGGAGGCGATAGCAGACCGGAAGAAGAAGGTTAACGAAAACCTGAACATTGCCGAATTCTCGAAGGGCTATAACAAAATATGACTTTGAGTACGAATTTGCCTTGTCCGAATATTTTATTCGTTTCGAGAGCATTCTAAACTGAACGAATATGAAAAAAAGTAACTAATAAGTTAGAATAAAGTCCCGTGGCCCCGGGAGCAACCGCGAAGCTTCTTTTCGGAAGGGTTGGAGAAGCATCGATACAATAAGAGCATCTCCGTGCAGGGGGATATGTAGGAAAGTGGAAATATTGGCGTTATATGGAACTTGTCTTCACTTTTTTATCCACCCTCGTATATTAAACGTTAAAACATCACATTCAGAGTGCAAAATTTTGCATTCGGATTCCAGGGAAACCGGGAATGTATAGTGCATAGAGTTTTCAGGTATAAACTTATTTTATTTTCTTACGCAAGCCAGTTTATTTTTAGGCTTCTGCGTGGCATAAATTGTGAGGTTTATTAGGAACATTTTAAGGACTAGCTTGTTGTGTTGGTTTGCTTGTACGAGAATGAGCACAGTTCCTAAGCGGTGTTTTCTGTTACAGAAACGCTGTGTTTTAAAATAAGAACTGATATCAATACATCAAAAGCAATAAAAATAATTTTTCTTTTATTCAGCGTGGTTCACTGACCATTCACCGCGCACAGCTGTGCTTGCCGCCTGGTAAGTTTCCACTGAAAGGGCACAAAACAAGCCGGACTTCGTGGCTTTGAGCCACACGCCGGAATGCAGTGCTAGACGATTAGAGTTCGATTTCCAGAAAAGGCATTTCATGTTGGTTTTTAAGTAGGAATATTTTCGTATTTGTGTCTACCTCGTTGATATTCTTTTCGTAAATGCAGACNTTTCATGTTGGTTTTTAAGTAGGAATATTTTCGTATTTGTGTCTACCTCGTTGATATTCTTTTCGTAAATGCAGACTCTTAGTGAAAAATACACAAAATAAATTCACGAACGTGTATTTCTTGTGATTTTTACACACATTGCAGGAAAATAATTAGGGCATTCACTATACAAAATTGAAAGTTCATGAAAGCGCTTGGTTCTTATCATAATTCAGCCAAGAAGTGAAATTATTACAATTGCCGAATAAGGAAATATCGCTAAATAAATGATGCTGAAAAATATAAATTTAATAAGTAAAACTTATCGTTAGTTACAAAAATGTTATTTAAGATGACAACCTTAGGTTGCAATGACATATACCAGGGAAAAGCTGGAACCATAAAAAATAAATAACTGCACCTGTACGGATACCGGCTTGAGACAGGCAAACACGGAAGAGCTGAAAGTAGACTGGAATTTCATTCAACGTGACGTTGGTTTAAGTTAAACGAAATATGAGAGGAGGAGCGGCAGGAATAAAACGGAGGAAGAAACGAAGAGAAAATTGAAAAGCTTGCTACTACCTTTGCAGTGCATAGACGGAAAATATAGTAGAGTGTGCATGTAAGCTGCGCAGAAAACCAATTTTTTTTTTCGCTCCCAACCCTGGACTGTTTTATTTGAAAATAGCACTATCAGACGAACATGGATTTTATTTTCACTCATAGTACACAAATATGTGCTCTGAAATGTTACTACAGTTCTCAGACTGAGCTATAAACAAATAGAATATATTAAAGTCATCCAAAATATTTTTTTTTAATTAAAAACGCGGACTTGTTGGAAAACCGAATGATTCACGTCACTGCTTGGACGTGGATAGGTGGATATCACAACGTAAACATTTCTTGTGGAGCCAAAACTGATAAATAATACTTAAANCTTGTGGAGCCAAAACTGATAAATAATACTTAAAATCAACAAGTTTATACAATGTCTTGGTTACTGACAAGTTTTAGTGAAAATTACTTACTCAGAACAAACGAAACCAATAGATAATACAATAAAGTAAAATTAATATAAAAACTGAAATCGGGATACAATTTTTACAAACATCATATAATAATAACTGAGCCACATCAATAACTATCATACATAATATCACACAACGTGTATGACAATTCAGGTGGAGTTAGGCTCATGACGTCAGNCCACATCAATAACTATCATACATAATATCACACAACGTGTATGACAATTCAGGTGGAGTTAGGCTCATGACGTCAGTATATCATTACTAGCGTATAATTATTCTTGAAACGTTTAATAAATAAACATTGATGCAATATTTTCCATTCATTTCATTTTAACTCTGCTGTCCAATCGGATGACTATGCGTTGTGGAATATGCAATGACATTCACGCAGAAATAAAGCTTGGCAAACACAAATGCAGAAATTTCAAGCTGTTTTGAGTACTGACACGCTTAATACACAGATGAGTGAAAGTGCAGATAAGTTATCTGCGACTGCAACATTTAATTTATTTATAGTTGCACGTTAGTACCACGCACGATAAGCGACCAGGTATTTATTAGAAATTGTATTGTGTTAAATGTTACGCAGATGCTGAAATCGACCGAGCTTTCTGGTTATATCATCACGGATTTGTAAACAGTGCGACGACGATGTAAAATGGAATAGAACAAGCTTCACGCGTTTTCTGTTTTCTCAGAATTTAAGCGGCGACTATAGAATTTCAATACAGCAATCTGTTTAGTAAAGATACAGCATTGTAGCTATTTTTTAGCGCACTGTTTTCCAGAAGAATAAATATCGTAAACAGAGGGCTACCGACAACGATTTTTGCTGACGTTGACACTTTTCAACCATTACATCTATGTTTCAATGACCAAATTTATGAATTGGCAATAAAATATTGACTTTCATTTTTTTCCTTTACAAGATTAGCGATGACGTAATTAATATATTTGTAAGATTAGAATAGAGACAACTGCTGATAATGATACCAACAGGACAACTAGGAAGGCCCCTTAAAAATTTCAGGAAAAATTCGAGAGCCTAGCTGCTTTTCACTAAATGTTAGGTTATTGTGTAGCAGCGTATACTTAAAGAAACAAATGTGTTTTGAAAAACAACCTAACACGTTATACATGGGTTTGATTAGAAAAGTGTGAATAAACCGCGAAAAGTCTATAGATTAAAAACTTCCATTGCCGTTTAGGAAATCTCTTGATAAAGTGTTGCACTNTGAATAAACCGCGAAAAGTCTATAGATTAAAAACTTCCATTGCCGTTTAGGAAATCTCTTGATAAAGTGTTGCACTCTGTCACCAGTGACGATGCGGTCTCAGAACCTTTGGCCCCGCTTTCGAAATACGTAGCACGCGGCACCTACCGCTTGGCGAGTTAAAAAGCGAATCTGAATTGGAAATGCATCGCTCCGCAGCCTGCCATTGCTATGCCGGTAAACCCGTCAGTGCAAACGTGACGCCTGGTTCGCAAGTTCTTGGCGTGTGTGAGAGCAACGCAGTCGCGAACGAATCATATGGTCGAGATACCAACAAGCCAAGCACCAGTGAACGCACTTGCTTAACGCCAACTCGATATAGGCTGTTCGCTGTTAGTTGAGCACTTTTGGAAGCCCTGCTACTTTTCGTCTCATTTTGTATCGTTCGGCCATATTTAAAAATTAACATTGCCATGAACCTGTTCNGGAAGCCCTGCTACTTTTCGTCTCATTTTGTATCGTTCGGCCATATTTAAAAATTAACATTGCCATGAACCTGTTCACTTTACTTATACGCCATTCAAGTGTAAAGGTGGATTATTTTTTTAGAAATGTCTATGTATTGTAGTCTATTCTCGNACTTTACTTATACGCCATTCAAGTGTAAAGGTGGATTATTTTTTTAGAAATGTCTATGTATTGTAGTCTATTCTCGGTTTATTTGCACTTTTTTAATCAAACCTTTGAAAAATCACCCCATGTATGACGTGATCGATTGCTTCCTAAACATGCCTTGTATCACAAGCGTTTTATGCACGTGTTGACATTAAATTACATCGTTTTTGGTTAAATCGAACTTTTACTTATATTTTATTTATCTATGTTATAATATTACATTTTTAACTAACATGAATAAAAAAAGGAGAGAAAATATGTGTTTTGGTAATGCCTAGTAAGAAATAGTTCTTATGCAAAATATATTACACTGAGCGCGGAAGAATGCGGTGCGTTGGCCATCTGGTGTAATTTTCTAGATTTTATTTGCATGAGGTGGAGGAATATCCTGAAAGGAGAACTTTAGCAGGGCTTCAGAAAAGTTGGAAGTAACAGTGAATGGACTAAACTTATATTGTTTATAATAACACTAATGGGTATAAAACAAGAAACACTAATTTCTGTTAAAACACTACACTTACAATGCAGAGTTAAGTCTTCAAACTATTATCTTCAATTTGCTGTTAACTTAAGTAGGGGACTGAGTGCCAGTGTGTAATTAACATACCTGTAGTAATATAGTGTTTTTTTTTTCTAATTTTGATTTCTAAAGTGCTTTTTTTACCGTAAAAAGTCTTAAGAGGCTGTGTCACACCTTACACAGAAATTATTTGTTTCAGTGTCACAACAGAAGAGTCAGGGTTATTACTGAGAATGTTTCATTATAGAAGCATTACGTTTCATGTATATTTTTTTGCGAATCTTTGTANACAATGCAGAGTTAAGTCTTCAAACTATTATCTTTAATTTGCTGTTAACTTAAGTAGGGGACTGAGTGCCAGTGTGTAATTAACATACCTGCAGTAATATAGTGTTTTTTTTCTAATTTTGATTTCTAAAGTGCTTTTTCTACCGTAAAAAGTCCTAAGAGGCTGTGTCACACCTTACACAGAAATTATTTGTTTCAGTGTCACAACAGAAGAGTCAGGGTTATTACTGAGAATGTTTCATTATAGAAGCATTACGTTTCATGTATATTTTTTTGCGAATCTTTGTACCTGCTTGTTAATAGGTGTTCCCTGTTTGTCATTAAAAAATGAAAATGAATGAAAATATTAATTTTGTATTCAGCTAATTGTTGCAGAAAAATGCGTTTGCTGTTCATATATTATACCAGTAATGATGGGTAGGGTAATTAGCTAAGCTTCTATTGTCGCATTTTTCAACAAATCCTCCACAATCTGAATCAGGAATAAATAATTAAAAAATTCAATATGGTGGGTGACGTGGGTTCTTAACGCGTGGTGTGTTTTTCTGAAGAGAAATGAATAGCTGTCAATTACGAACAAATCCCTGATTTCTAAGGACTCGGTGTACACAAAGCTGAAACANTGTTGCAGAAAAATGCATTTGCTGTTCATATATTATACCAGTAATGATGGGTAGGGTAATTAGCTAAGCTTCTATTGTCGCATTTTTCAACAAATCCTCCACAATCTGAATCAGGAATAAATAATTAAAAAATTCAATATGGTGGGTGACGTGGGCTCTTAACGCGTGGTGTGTTTTTCTGAAGAGAAATGAATAGCTGTCAATTACGAACAAATCCCTGATTTCTAAGGACNTCTTAACGCGTGGTGTGTTTTTCTGAAGAGAAATGAATAGCTGTCAATTACGAACAAATCCCTGATTTCTAAGGACTCGGTGTACACAAAGCTGAAACATGCGCACAGGAAACTGGCATTTGTGAAAGAGCTGGTAATCCTGCTCGCCTTCCATTAAGGCGAACCAGGTTCGATTCCCGGCGTGGTCACCCGAATTTTCCCTCGTGTGAAATCTGGCTTAGTGGTTGAGGAGTCACATCTCTTCTAGGTGGGCTTAAAGTGGAGTAAGTTTGTCTGACCTGCACTTGAATTAGCAATTGCATCACTGGCTGCACCATACTAGCAGATTAAGTCTTCTGGATTCCTTTGTTATTGAATAAAAACATTTCAGGATATCTATCCAAGATGGATAATACAAGAATATGAGGGCCAGAAAAGAAGGCTAACTTACTGTGTGCAGCATTACATACATGTGTTAATTAAATGATTTAGACAGGCCACATTCATAAAGTTCNAAGGCTAACTTACTGTGTGCAGCATTACATACATGTGTTAATTCAATGATTTAGACAGGCCACATTCATAAAGTTCTATTTTAGGAGGCTCTCCAGTTTCAGCAAGAGTACTTGTACGAGAGTACTTCAAGGAGCGCGAATTTTTTATCCTGNTATTTTAGGAGGCTCTCCAGTTTCAGCAAGAGTACTTGTACGAGAGTACTTCAAGGAGCGCGAATTTTTTATCCTGATATGGTTAAATTCGCCTTCCAGGACCTGTACGAAAGACATTATGTTGTGATAGTTTTTTAAGTATGCCGTCATGAACATCATTGTGGCACGTTTATTAAGCGCCTTTCTAAAGGAATTTCAGTGCGCTTGCTTGACAAGTGTGGCCTGAGAGTGTTAATAACTTGGCAATAACCTATATGGTTTGTAGACAATGAGTCTCTCCCACTAAAGGATTGATGAATCGTGGCCGGCGGGCTTACTCCAGCACTCCTGTTTACACCACCTTTGCATTCCGCCACTGCTCTATTTTCACTTAATTTTACCTTACCTGCGCTAAAGACCTCCGACAAAAACCTGCCAACTGAGAGCTGACAATCAAGCTTTCAGAGGACATTCAGCTTCCATTTAAATACTGATATATCTATATCCATTGCAGTTTCCTTCAAGTTTCGAGGAAACTCAGACAAATGGGATACATATGGTGGAGAAATCCTATACGTCTTCGATTTTTTACATATCTTGGCAAAGAAACTTTATGCTCGCACATTAAAATTCAAAGCTTGACATGGCATACAGGTCTACTTAACATAATTTTTTTNGCAAAGAAACTTTATGCTCGCACATTAAAATTCAAAGCTTGACATGGCATACAGGTCTACTTAACATAATTTTTTAAATTTTCTGTGGTATCAGTTATATCCGTAATTTTTCCGTAAGGGAGAAAAAATATTAAACAATTAGGGAACATATTATAACGGTCTTAGATGTGAAACATGTAATAGGAGACAAAGAAGTTGGTTTTCAAAATAACTATTTTGATGTTCCCTGTACGATGATAAGCTTGAATTTTAAATACTGAATCAGGAAGTTAAGTTATGGAGGAATATACGGACATCCAAGTTGGCGGGGATCTCTCGTCCTTATAGGTAACCGTAAATATGTTTGCGTTTTTGCGTACGTCTATAGCAATTTAATACGAATAGCAAAATATTAGGTACTTTAATATTTATTTGATTGTAAGTTAGTTATTAACCTTTATTAGTCAGTATGAAATAATATTTAAAATATGGCAAACTTAGAACTGAACGAGTTTAATTTCATTAAATGTCTTTTGAAGAAGACGATAAGCATNGCAAAGAAACTTTATGCTCGCACATTAAAATTCAAAGCTTGACATGGCATACAGGTCTACTTAACATAATTTTTTTAATTTTCTGTGGTATCAGTTATATCCGTAATTTTTCCGTAAGGGAGAAAAAATATTAAACAATTAGGGAACAAANGGAGAAAAAATATTAAACAATTAGGGAACATATTATAACGGTCTTAGATGTGAAACATGTAATAGGAGACAAAGAAGTTGGTTTTCAAAATAACTATTTTGATGTTCCCTGTACGATGATAAGCTTGAATTTTAAATACTGAATCAGGAAGTTAAGTTATGGAGGAATATACGGACATCCAAGTTGGCGGGGATCTCTCGTCCTTATAGGTAACCGTAAATATGTTTGCGTTTTTGCGTACGTCTATAGCAATTTAATACGAATAGCAAAATATTAGGTACTTTAATATTTGTTTGATTGTAAGTTAGTTATTAACCTTTATTAGTCAGTATGAAATGATATTTAAAATATGGCAAACTTAGAACTGAACGAGTTTAATTTCATTAAATGTCTTTTGAAGAAGACGATAAGCATNATATTTAAAATATGGCAAACTTAGAACTGAACGAGTTTAATTTCATTAAATGTCTTTTGAAGAAGACGATAAGCATGGCGTAGTTACAGGTGACGTCAAATTGAGGAGTGAGTGATCCTGAGTATGAATACAGGGAGAAGTTATGATTGTATGCGCAGATTTGGGCCAAGTCTGTTTTGCCTACTAACCCAAATCGGTAGCGTTAAAATGAGCTACAATCACAGAATAAAAATCGGATTAAATTTATTTTGTGGAGAAATTTATCGGAGCCCATAGTCCATTCACGGCTATTTCCGGTTAATTACGAACCTATTTTTTTTTTCGGACGGGAGTGTAAAGACAAATTATTAGTGAGTTATTATCTTTTTAAAGAACTTGATGCTAATATACACATGCAAGTATGTATGTTATTTATCTACTTGTTTATCCCATTTACAATATTATTTATTTATTTATTTTTAAATATGTATTTCAACCATGTATTAAAGTACATAATGATATTACTTTATTACTGAAGTATGTTAAGCCAGCCCAACACTGGCAGATTCTGCTACTGCGATTAAAAAATATTTTGTTTTCATAAATGCAGCTTTTTACAAATACATGTATTCATATCAACTGCAAAACACAGTAAAGATCTCTCGGTGCTTATTATCGTGAGGGAAATTAAGAAGGACATGTTTGTGTATTCTACTCTACAAACTCAAAATTGAGCTTCGAGTTTGTCAAATTCAGCGCACGTTTCCTGAAACAAATAAAAATTTGATATTAATTCAGAGTTGGCTGGCATGGAACACGTTTTTATTTTCAAATGACGCGCAAGTGTTGTGTAGCTTGTAAATATTAACGTGGGATTCAATTAAAACGCAACAAAACGAATGGACATTTTTGTTCATTAAATTGTCGATTGCAGTCTCCTTTAATTACTTACAACCAAACGAGTGCTGAAAAAACCGTTTTGAAATCCAAAATTTAATTAACACGTGTTGCATTCAGCATTTTAAATTTTTTCTCGGGGCTCAATACAATTTTTATTTCGCTTTATAACTATATTTCAGGCATAACACGGCCACGCAGAAAATAATGAGCTTGTCTGTCTGTAAAATAAGCCACATTTGTGTCATATCTGTGAACAGCTAAACTAATGTTGCCAGTTTTAAGTTACAGAACTGTGTAGTGCAGTAGTCAAACTTCGCACTTGCATTCGGATCAACTTACATTCAATTCGCGGTCCGACCTTTCCAATTTCAGTTTTTTATGGTTTCCTAAAATTACTCCAAGCGAATGCTGAGATGTTTGTAACACACGCTTTTTGAGCTATAAGAATGAATAATAATTAACATGTAATTATTATGTTTAAAAGGCTCAATATCATTTTTCACATGTTAAAAATTTTGTTTTGTGGCAAAAGATATTTCTTTGTTTTGAAACCGAGTCAGTAATATTTATTTTGTTTTTAACAGTATTTTTTATTTGACCGCATGTTTATATGTCTTTTTGTTTTAACATTGTGTACATGAACTTACAAGGTCATATGACTCTTTGCGTTTTTGGTCGTTGGTGCAGTTTTAGGTTGGCAGGCAGTACACATTTATTTTAATTGTAACCCTCGTGATTGGCTAGTTTTTAAAAAACTTTCTTAAGTTAAGTTTTCCAGAAGAAGGACGGAAGCAATTGTCCGAGGCCCAAAGGCACAATGCAAATATGGAAGCTATCACCATGGGTAAAAAAATGGCCAAGTCCTCTACCTGCCATACCCAGTGGTAGAAGGTGGTGTGCAAAACCGACGCAGCAGGAAGATGCGATAGCAAAATTTCTACCGAAACGGCCGCCCACTAACGTGAATTTTGAATTGTTTGCATGCAAATTGAAGATAACTCATTTTCGCGGAGTGTTCATGCTAGATGGTTTGCCCACTAAACCCAAATGTGACGAATGTGCCATAATCAACCTGGACACGATAGCCAGGCCCGTTACGCACTAGGTAACTTATGTCAAACATGGCAAATGCGCAGACTACTATGACAGTTTCGGTAATTTGCGTCCTCCACCCAAGCTGCGACTGTACCTGAAAAATTGCAAACTGACTTACAACTACGAGATGCAGCAGATGCGGAACACATGGAATTGCGGAAACTTGTGTCCTCGCTTCCTTGTTCGTTTGTACAAGAAATTGAATAAAATGGCTATACATTGACTGGAAACCATCAGTCATGTCGATAACGCTTACCTTGATGGGTCGTAGCTTCGAGCTGCATGCTGTACATTTTCCTCCGCTCGACCTAGAAGGGTNCGACTTTCAAATCTACCACGCGATACCGAACATCGATGAAAAAACTACAAGATGAATCTCGTGAAAAGCAGTAACGTCTCCCGCGAGTAATATTGCATTTTGGCTCTAAGAATTAGATGACATTGCAAGGTACATCGAAGATTTGCTGTCTCCCTACAGAGAATTCAAACTGCATGGCCATTCCAATACTCTGAAGAGCATCATTAAATGCAGCGAAGATATCGACTTTACGAAACCGGATTCATCGGAATGATACTGGGATTTGAGACATGCATATACGAAGCTGCAAAAACACACGAATCGTCGTGATCTGTAAACATTTTGCCTGTTAATGAGATACGAATAATCTGCAATTTGGCGAGCGGCATGTATTTCAATGGTAGGCCAAGCAATACGCTGCACGAGTTTTGCCGATGATCCATCTATGTTATAAACTGATCGTGGCACCACAGAGCACCATTTACATTCCGGTCGTCGCGAAGAGAGCATACGAGGTGGTAGTGAAGATCGTCGACTAGCGCGGAGAGTTGGTGAACTTTCGAAACTAATAAATCATACTACGCTTGCATTTGAGAAGACGGGAATAAGATTTACGGTGGCCATAAGCAATAAAACAAAGCAGCACATCAAACCGGCAATCAGTACACCACAGCTCACCAAGGTGTTAACACATGCCAACAAGATTTTCCTTCGCAGTCTAGGCTTCGAGTTCGATCGCCATGGAAGATTACATAAACATCGACGAACCGCGCATTTTTGAAAACAGCATCACGAAAGTAGAACTTCATGCATACCAGCGATCCTGATCGGACCATACACGTTACCATCGGAAGTTTGGATAGTTGTCCAACACCAAGATATCTGCACACTTCCTTGTCAGTCATTCCTGCGATTCAGGGGGACGCTGACAAAAGAAGATAGATCCAACCCGGCATCGACGAAAATAATGAGCAATGGTATACTCCACAGCATCGATCGCATCACATATTTACTCAACTGTGTCGAGGTAGACCAGATGAGAGATGTCGGCATAACGGCCGCGATAAAAATTTATCTCTCGCTCATGGGCAACGAACTGTCTGCGGCCAAGCCAGCACATCAACTGGATGGTGAAGTCCAGCTTTGTCACCGAGAAACCGAGGTACATCATAGTTGGGCTACAGACCAAAAGACAACCCAATGTGAGAGTGAGCATTCGTAGTTCGACACATGTCAAATAGAAAATGTGAAAGTATATTTGAATAGTGAAAGCTATCTGTACGTGGACATGAACATGAACTTTGAAAATGGTCAGTACCTGCTGGCATATCAAATGTAGGCTCAATTCCGAAATGCATATTATGGGCGCACCCAATCCCTTATACTACGCCCAGATAACTTCAAGAGTTTGGCCCCACTCATGGTGTTCGACATGTGTAAACAGGACGAGCGTATCAGTTCGAATGTGATCGACTGCAAGATCGAATTTACTACTCATGGAAATATACCCGCAGACACATACGCTTTCTGCCTGATACTTCACTACCGACTCGAATTTTACAATTGTCGAGACAAAATCGTCAAGATACTTTCGTCAATGCCGCAGTGGGTATAAAAACGAGGGGGATGTAAGCGATATATGTTTAGTCAGCTTCGATCATGAACAGCAGCAGGATGTACTGTAATCTGCAAGGATTCCAGAGCCAGAGCGGTTACGTGATCAAGGAGATAGCAGTGTGCTACGACGACGATGGTAAAAGATGCATGTGCTCCTTCCGCCCCCCTTATCCATTGAAATTGTTGGACGAGAAAAGCAAGAAGACGAACAACTGGCTGACCAAGTACCATCACGGACTGGAGTGGGATGAAGGCAAGATTCCGTACCACCACATGGGAAACATGCTGTGCGACTTGCTGATTCAGTATCCGCAAGGACAGTTTACATGGTGGGGCCCGAGCAGAAAAAAATGGCCGAGTGGCTTGTGCAAAACGAAGTTGAAATCTTCGACATGCAGTTCGAGTACGGCTGTCCTTCGCTGCGCAAGCTGGCGAAACTTTACAACGACCAGCAGCAGCACATCTGCGACAGGCCAGAACCTGACTGGATGCACACATGGAGGAATTCACAGATGCTGCGCAAATGGTGTGCCTCGTTTTAGGACCGTAAATCTGTTGCCTACGACTAGACAAGACATCACACCGACATCTATTCTGAAGAACAATTACAAAAACACGAAGAGAGACTGAATTTTTTGTTATGGGGTTTATTTATTTATTTGTATAATAAATGGTGTGTAAAACCATTTAAATGTTGTTGTTTTTTACCCCAACTCGTAACACTGCCATTTTTCTTCCATAAGGAAACCTTAAAAAAAAAGAAAATCCACATACTTTTTATGCTACATAACCTATTTATGTATTGGGGTAAAACTGATTTAGGTTGAATTTGCACAGATGGACCTGGGAATGTACACATGCATTCAGGTTGAAACAGGCAGTGTGTTAGATGGAAGGAAAATAGGTGGTTATGTAAGTAGTGAAGGGGGTTGGGGGGTTTCTATCGGAATAAATAATGATTTCTTGTGGAGGATTAGCAGTTCGTCGACAAAAGTGTGGAGGTACGGATCGTCTCATCCAACTTTTATGGTCGACGACATATTCAGCAACAGTAATGTCTTCGGACAATCCAGAGTTAATGGGATCTACAGCCGTGCCGTGGACTTCTTCGTGTGTGGTACCAGCAGTGCCATCGACTTATTCGGGTGGGCTGCCTACAATAGCACCATATCCGACTGCTATGTGCATGGTACCAATGCCACCATCGACTTCTTCGGGAGTGGTACCAGCAGTTCCATCAACTTCTTCCTCTTCAGTCATATCATCTGTATCTACGGCCGAGGTCCCTATGTGTCTACCATAATTTCCAGGGTCTTCGGGAATGTTTGGCACGGGGACTGCAGAAGTGTCATCCAGTTCCTCAGCTGAGGCAATTGCATTGCCAACTAGACCGTCGACATCTATTCCAGAAACAACTGTATGGCCAACCACCTCTGCTGAACCATTCCAACATTATACGTGTCGCTTTTGTGAAAAGAGATTCGCTTGTAGCAGCAATGCACGACGATATAAGAAGCCTGGCTGTAAAAAGAACCCCACCCAAATATAGTATTCATGTTCGAAGTGTGTGGTGTCGATTTCACGGATGGATGATCTAAGGGTGCATATGTATATGAGCAAGGGGCTTCCCCTATGTAACATGCTGTAATCAATACCCACAACTATGACACCCAATGTTTCAAGTGGTCAGTGTTGGCTGGATTTGTTAGGTCATCGCATCTGCAGCATGTCGACAAGAGGTATGCTGAGGCGGAAGAAAAGTTCGATTTTAGCAGACTGGATATTCCGACTTCTCTACAGCAAATAAGTGTCTCTGAGAACAAAAATCCTGGTGTGTCTGTAAATGTGTACTCGCTGAGTGCCAGGGAAAAAGTGGTGCCAACACGAGTGACTAAGACCGAGAAACCTGAACATATCGATCTTCTGATGGTGAAGGACGAAACTATGAATATTTCGCATTATTGTTACCTAAAAAACTTTTAAAGACAGGGTAAATCGCAGATTACCTCGCATGGGTACAAAGTTCATGTCTGCAAACAGTGTTTTATGCAGTATACTGATTACCCACGGAAATCAGGACTCACTGGGGAACAGTGCCTTGCAATACACAAAACAAAGTGTACAGGATAAATTTTCAAAGTGTATATGTGTTTACTCATGTTGTACATTACTAAATAAAATTAGTTTAAAAGAAAGTGTGTTGTGTTTTATTTATTTTAAAAACCCCTGCTTTATATAAAAAATATGTTATATAAAAATTACATTAAAAAATAAATAAAAAAATTAAATATGATAATTTATATGACATCGTCACCATTCGGTAGAGGTCGATGGCACTCTTGCCGACAGGAAATTATATCTGGTGCTTGAAATGTCAGTTACAAACACATTCGAGTGTTTAATAATGGAAAATATATATGCGTTGAAGGTGTAATTTCATGTCCACTGGTAAGATACGATTAATAGGTATGGGTGGAGAGATAATTAATTACATAAGGGCATGGTGGGTGGGTAAGGTGTGTTGATTAGTGTTGTGGGGTATAGGGTGGGGTAACATTGTATGTTCCTGTATTTTTATAATTATTTTTTCAATTTTCTCGAGATTTTTATTATTGGGTAGGGGTAGGTGGTTGGTTAGGGTGGTGGGGCGAGTGTGACATCAGTGTTACATGTTCCTAAATGTTTTCGATTTTTTTATCATTCTTCTTGCGTATGGAAAAGTAAATCTTTAAATTCGTAAATAAATATACACACTGGCGATTGACACTCTAGCAGGGGTCGTGCGAGTGGGGGTTTCTATGTAAACGGAGATTTTTTCCTAGGAAATTCACATACGTATTAGAAATCGATATTTCTAATAAGTTATTATTAAATTACTTTTTTTATAAAATATGATATTTATTATAATATGTTTTATTGAAATAATTTCTGGGGTTACGGGTTGCTGGAATGGCTGGCCATGGTTTTGGAGCGTCAAGGGGGGGGGGGATGAACGAGGCCGCCGGCCGCGCCTGTGACGTCATCGCGGACGGCACCCCAGCACCACTCCCGGATCCCATTGTGCCCGCTTCGGCTTTACATGACTACTTCCGCGGATTTTTTTTTTTTTACGAAAAATTTAGTTTTGCATGCCGAAACTGTATGTCCGGTCCTACTTTTTACGTGACAGTACTGTCTTTCCGAAGGGAAGCACAGTTGAGCTCGACTGACGCGTAAAACCAACTGACCGGTACTGGCATGAATATTTTATGAAGCGGGCGGCAGAGGGCGGTGTAGCTCGCCGCGCACAACACGCCATGCGAGAACCAACAAACAAAAAAGTGCGGCGACAGGCCGCGGCCTTCTGAATCTCGACGCCGACATTTGCTGCGGTACGCACTCCAAGTACGGGCACGCAGTGGAACAAAGCTTGCGGGTTCACGACTTTGGCTTGGGTAAAGTTCATTGTACTCAGGTCAGGAACAAAGCTAGTTTCCTTATGGAGGAGTTTGGCATAGGGAAAATTTGCGCCACTAGAGAAGCGCTAGTGTTTCAAAGAGGTCACTTTAAATCAAAATGTTAATCTATGTGAATAATAAAGGAGAAATATTTCACTTAGTTATGTAGTTATTTTTAATTTGATTTATGATTATTGCAATTATTAGGTAGTTTTTTTAACGTAGAAAATATAAAAAAATCCGGTACATCATACGACACTAGCGGTTACCTAGTGGCCAAAAATATTAGTCGCCAAACTAAAAGCATTGAGCTACCTAACCTGAGTAGAATAAACCTTAGCTTAGGTCCGTCGAAACCAACAGATCTGTTGATGTGCCGTAACTCATTGTCAAGCGGCAGCACTAACACTGTCGCCAACTGTCGCACCGACTGAGAAATTATATATTACATCGTATAATCATAGACTAAAAATGAGGTAGACCACTTATTCGTATTCATGTACCCAATACTGACCTACCCCAAAGCAACAAAACAGTCAAAGTCTCATTGTCAACAATGAGGGAGTGAGTGAGTTGGGAGATTTGGGCGGCGCTTAACAGCGAGGTCTTGAGAGCCGATGAGGGTGATCGAGGTGAGTGTGGAGCAGCACCGGAATGAAGGGGTGGGGGAAACGGGAGATCCCCGAGAAAACCCGCCAACCATCGTCCGGCACGATTCCCACATGCGAAAATACTGTAGTGACCCGGCCGGGGATTGAGCCCAGTTCATCTTGGTGGGAGGCGAGCAGGCTAACCGCTCAGCTACCATGGCCTCTGTCACCAATGAAGAACGTGTTTGTTTATATGTATAATTTTTAAATGAGAAGCACTGTTACTTTAACCAAATGGTGCGACGTTAGCGCCGTCGCGTTAAATTCGTTAGCGTCATCTACTTCTGTGGTTGATGTGTACCTTTGCTCGGCTTGGATCCCCTCCTTTTCCCCTCCCCCCTTTCCCGTCACAACCTTCCCCTTTTCACCACCGTGCGTGATTATTTGATTGGCCGTAGTAGTTTATTTAAGGCCTTGCACGGCCGCGCTCTGCATTCTCTACGCACTATCTCTACGCCTGTTATACTACTACGCATTCTCCGCTCTGCACTGTATGGGATTGCCGCACCTGGCCTCGTCCAACTGAGCTGAATACGTTGACGATGATGTTAACCTGACACCTTCACTTGTCACGGCAGAAAGCGATGGGGCATATTAAACGGCAAGTTGTGGAAAACGTTAATGATTCGCGGCAGGGTACTTTAAATGTGTTGTGATTTGTGTGGCGTGGTTGTGTAGTCGCTTTGGTGTGCAGTAGTGATATTACATTTCCAAATTTGGTTTTGGCCGCCCTTCTAAATTTCGTTTCTGCTTAACTATGGTGTCGCGTCTGCTGTGTGTCCTGTTTTAACGTGTCGTGATCGTCTCGTGTGCCACCCAAGTTTAATTTAATGTTTGTTGTTTCAATGCTTTCCACGACTTTATCGTTTAGAGCGTACATTTTCTATTCGTTTGCTGTGTCGTTTAGCTATTGTTATTTAATTGGTCGGAACTGTGATGGGCCGTACGCGACTGCCTCCCACCGTAATTGTTTTTATTTTCAGTTTTTTTTATTCTTCCTCTCCATTATTAAAAAAATTAATATTGCCATATAAATAATACATACAGTGTATATATTTCACTGGACTCAAACCTCTAAGGCTAAAATAAAATATTTTTATTGACTATTATTCCAAATCAGAGGGCTTCGAAAAGTCCTCACTTTACCATGAATAAGCTATAACGGGCAAGTATATTGGGGCTATGCTCAGAACACAATAGTCGATTTACCTCATATTTAGTCTGTGGGTAAAAAATGGAAACACCTTTCAGTGTACGATGACGTCTTCAACTAATTCCATCAATTATTTTTTATGTTTATACAGAAACAATAATTGGGGTTTGTGCTACAGTGTATCATATTCAAAGCAAAGAAACTGTCTTAATTTGTAAACTCACTTTGAAATCGTTTCATTTTAGACTCGCGAAGAGTTATGTGCAAAGTAACGCGTTATAGGATGTCCGAAACAAGTTTCGTTATGCGTTATTTTCTGGTGTGAGGGGCGTAACGTACTGCACCAACATAGTTATTATTACAGTTTTTGTTGTGTTTTTGGATTGTTAAAAATCAGTGTAATATGGTATATTTTAATAGAGTTAGTCATTTGGGGTAACTTTATACTAGCCAGGAAAACTCTGCTTTGCCTGCCTAATTTAAGAATCGCCGCACATTAATACGTTATTTATACATAAAATTGCTAGCCACATTTGTAAAGCTTATGGTTTAAATGAAGAAGTGTGGCAACAATGTTACCCGAGATTAAAACATTTAAGGCAACAGAAATAGTACATTACTCTCTTAAAACCCATGCAACAACTTAGACATTTGTGGAGAAGTATGTTGTATATTACAAAAAAAAAAAAAAAAAAAAAAAAAAAANATACTACTTCTAGCTCCGTATAAAAGGACTATTTTTAGTTGTCAATCTAGGAAACGAGAGCAAACTTCTTTTCATGAAAGTGCTTTGGTAAGAAGTAAAACCGCATCAAATTTATGCAAGCAAATTTCTACTGACGGTAATCAAACACTACCATTTTAAATTAGGGGATGTATGTTCATATATAAATAAACTGTATTAAAATTTTTTGATAATTCTTGGGCAAAAATTAATTCAAGAGTATAATCCAAGCATTTGACAAAAAAAATATATATTTTTTAAATTATGTGCAAGTAGACCAAAGCTCTATTATTTCTGTGCTCAAATCAGTAACATATTAAATAATTTATTTTGAAAATTTGTGGTTGCAATACAACATG
This sequence comes from Clitarchus hookeri, assembly GCA_002778355.1. Taxonomy (NCBI): domain Eukaryota; kingdom Metazoa; phylum Arthropoda; class Insecta; order Phasmatodea; family Phasmatidae; genus Clitarchus; species Clitarchus hookeri. Next base: position 426,518 of record NQII01001567.1, read on the forward strand.
GCATTTAATTATTATTGCCGTTGAAAATATTTCTGTTATAATAATAAACGAAAATATATCTTACGAAATGTTTCGTAATAATATTTTATAAGGTATTATAGTTTGTAGTTGTCAGGCGTCTTGAAAGGCTGTGAATTTAGTATGGAGATATATTTTGATCTCTAGATACAAACGTTGTGAGATAGAAAACATGTAAGTCTTACTACCCACGATAATATTTTAAAGACTAAAGTCCTTGAAAATAAAAATGTTCAAATAACTTAGGGTTATAAAAAAAATATTAATAATTTTTTGTGACAAAATAATACATTCCTGCATAGAATCGATATTTCTTAAACTGAAATTCGATATTTCTTAAACTGAAATTCAATATTTCTTAAACTGAAATTCGATATTTCTTAAACTGAAATTCGATATTTCTTAAACTGAAATTCGATATTTCTTAAACTGAAATTCGATGTTTCTTAAACTGAAATTCGATATTTCTTAAACTGAAATTCGATATTTCTTAAACTGAAATTCGATATTTCTTAAACTGAAATTCGATATTTCTTAAACTGAAATTCGATATTTCTTAAACTGAAATTCGATATTTCTTAAACTGAAATTCGATATTTCTTAAACTGAAATTCGATGTTTTTAAACTGAAATTCGATGTTTTTAAACTGAAATTCGATATTTCTTAAACTGAAATTCGATATTTCTTAAACTGAAATTCGATGTTTTTAAACATATGTTGGGTAATCTCGTTGCTTTTCATAAAGAAAACAAAACCTATTGTAGCCATGTTGCATAACTTGCAGACAAACTACGGTACTTGAAGCGGTTTTATCGAGGACCGTTCACAAAAGTGTGTAACGTCAAGAGACCACCTTTCATGCTAATTAAAAAAGAAGCATTCATACCTGTTATAAAATGTTTGTCTAAAACCTCAACCCACGTTTTCAAAATGTTGTACGTTTGTAGCACGGCACTCCCTATTTTCACAACGAAGATTGATTGCATCACCCGTCAAAGTTTCACAAATCACTACTCTCAATAAATTATTTTAGGAATTTGTTGTTTCGTTTCAGATTACATTTTAAAACAAAATCTATTGAAGTGTGTATTTTCAGGTGTGCGTATCTCCCTTTATAGCCACTGTAGGTTATAAGTCAGATAATGTTCTCTTTCTCATTTGGCATAACTAATTTTCGCACAGCGTTTTCACCTGAGAGTGAAATAACCCCTCGCAATCCTGGAAACATTTTCATCTGCATACTGTACAAATTGATTTTATTATTTTTTTGTGTACTTGGGTAATTAAAAGCCAGGGTTTTACAATATGATTTACAAAACTTATAGTCCTATATATCATATGCTACATAAAATATGCGTATACACCTAATGCAAGTTATTATTAAGTAAATTCATTGCTAAATGAGTTTTATGTTGGATACAACGCTATAAACCTTTGCAAAACTAGGCCCACATTTAATTCATAATGCAGACACAATTAAGATGTATAAGTAATTTAAATATGGGTAGTGATACTTATTGAAATTTCAGCCTATAAGGCAAAAAATAACTGCCTGTTGTTTTATTGAATTTGTGTTTCCTGCAGTTTTCTACGTTCACTGCGGATAAACATTAACCACTGTAAGATGAGAGTGAGTGAGTAAAGATATTTGGGTGGCTCTTAACAGCGAGGTCTCTATAGAGCCGATGAAGGTGATTGAGGTGTGGAGTAGTGCCGGAATGGGAGGACTGGTGAAATGCGAGATTCTCGAGAAAGCCCGCAGACCAGCGGCATCGTCCACCACGATTCCCACATGCGAGAATCCGGGAGTGACTCGACCAGGGATTGAGCCCGGTTCGCCTTGGTGGGAGGCCAGCAGGCTAACCGCTCAGCCACTGCGGCCACCGAGGCACAAAGTCAAATAATATTAAAAATTAAAAATTGGCTCTGGCATTGTAAAATATCCTGTACATCTACAGAGGCGATACTGAATTTTCACAATAAATACCAGGAATATCAGAGTTGTAAGCACTTAGAATACGATTCTGTTTGTTCATATACGATAAAAGAGAGATAAAAACTCTTTATGCATTAAATTGAGTAAAACTAAAAAGAATGCATTTATCTTAAAATAAATACGCTATAAATGTCGTAATGAAGTTATCTTTATTAATTTCAACTTGACACTATTAAATAGTCGAATTTATTTTATTTTTTATGTGCTTAGTGTAAAAAATATTTAAATTAAGCAGGATTTTAAGAAAGAACTTTTAGCCTACTTTCTCTATAACATATGTAGGTACAGTCCCGACAGCCTCGTTATAAACTGAACTGTACTACTACGACCACTGAAAATGTATGCACCTGTACCTACTTGGAGATTTTCCATGTCCTCGGAAACTTGTGTGCTGGAATAATGTTCAGTTATATTTCTGTTCTGTGCTAGCTTGCATGCTAAACTTGTGTTGAGTTGATAGAATTATAATATTGTATAATTCATTTTCAATTGCATTCGTGCTTTACTTATTTCGTGTTGAATGAATATTTTTGTCTTCATAATAGGATTGAGTCTATATGTTATATAGGAATGCTCGCGGTATATTTTCAAGTCCAACAAGTAACGGGAAAAACTTCAATTTGCAAACATTTTTAAACTAAAGGCATGTGGGAAGTCTTACATAAACACTAGATAGAATTAAAAACCTTATATCAAATCGTAGGAATGTAGTATTATCAAGGCAGCAAAATATTGAAACATTACCAAAACAATACGAACGAATTGCATTTTAGTAATGAAGTTCATTTCAGCAATTATAAGTACGCCTACACAACGCGATATTATTTTTAAATATAATGCGTGAATTATTCGGGCTGTACAGTTATTAATTCTGAAGTGAAATTAGTGTATGGGTTACTAGTCTAACATTGCTTATAAATTATTTTCGTCATCTTAATTTAGCCGCTTTTTGTAAACGTGTATCTATACTTGTTTATGCGTAAAAACAATTTTCATTAATATATGCCTACGTTTATAAAAAAGAGGTATATCTAAAAGATTAAACAAGAGGGGTACCGAATCCACCTGCATAAAATTCTGTAACCATGCGGTTAAGAAACCAATACATTAATATACTACATATATATTTTACATTTTTATCTACGTATTATTTACTGGAACTGTTTTTCTAATTTTGATATTATTATAAAAGTGTAACTTCTATCAATTTGCAGCTCACAGCCATTCACAAATTACTTCTTTTTGGGAAATCTTGNATTATTATAAAAGTGTAACTTCTATCAATTTGCAGCTCACAGCCATTCACAAATTACTTCTTTTTGGGAAATCTTGTCCTATCTACGTATGTCTATTGTGGTCTCAGTTAAGGCATTGTTATTTAGCGGAATTTGTAAAGAAATGATGATGGCAGGAGTTTGTAGTGTGATGTCTTAGTTGTTAAGGTTTTCTGAAGTAATTGCTGATATACTGGTGTCGGTAACTTCAGGTGGTGGATGCCAGCGCTGGATGGATGGAGATAAATGGATTAATGGATGATGACGATGATGATGACGATGACTTAGATTGAATTATAAAAGGCTTATTAACGTCCCCCGGTGTTATGCCTGAACGCTTATCAGGGAACGGCTTACAAACTAACTTATGATCTAACTTAAACTAACACCCATGCCTTCCCTGGGATTCGAATCCAGAACCTCCCGCACCCCAGACCGGTGGCGCACCAACCAACTGCGCCACGGGAGNTGCCTTCCCTGGGATTCGAATCCAGAACCTCCCGCACCCCAGACCGGTGGCGCACCAACCAACTGCGCCACGGGAAGCCGGCTCGACGACGACGATAATGACGACGATGATGATGAAGTTCCTTATAGTGCCAAATCGTGTTCTGATAGAAGCATAACCTTATTTTATGTGAAGTGTTGGTTCAGTATTTATGCAGGAATCTGGGAATAGCAGTTGGTTGGTTGGTTTGTTTTTTTAGGTTGGTAGGTGGACAACGAATTGAAACTGTTGCAGATAATATATGAGAGCGTGTTGCGATCGTATTTATGGTAGTGATCAGCAAGACTATGCTCAAAGACGTGCAATGATGAAACATTTAGGTTATTATATAATGTATTGTCAAGGACGATGATAGCGAATATTGTTAGTAGGGGAGCTAGGGGCTAATTGTAACAGGGATAAGTAGTAAAAGCTAAATTACTCGGCAGTTAGTAACAACTATGTTTAGAATTAACACTCAACGTGACCCTTATAACTACCTCTATTACATGGCAATAGTCAGTGTCGCTCGGGACGGCGCAGCGAGCGGTAGTTACCAGGTCCACCATTTTGACCAGGTAACGAAAAAAAAAAATCTACTAAACTTTGATTTTAGGTGTGATAATGGATATGTTTGAACTATATGTTTCTATTTTCATATCGTCAATATATTAAGCTTTCAAATGTTTTAAATATTTATCTTACAATCTCTTTTAAATATATATATATTAATAATATTATCTAAAATCGTCCTATGGGGCAAGTTGTAACAATATCTCGGGGCATGTTGTAACGTGTTACAACTTGCCCCTTGTGGTTTTAATTCCTTTGGCTATACTTTTTGCCTCAAATGTAAATATGAAAATGACTACATTTTCTTGTTTTACAATGAGGAATTATAAACTAAAGTCCGAAAGAGAAACAAAAAATCAAGATGTATACGAGCAGGCTGCCAACGAAGTCTTAGAAAACGAGACAATGATTCAAAAAGCTTGACAAGCACCAAAGCTGCCGCTTGGTAGAAAGTGTTTATACTGGTGTCTAAAGGGCCAATTTACTACTTNAGTGACTCGACCAGGGATTGAGCCCGGTTCGCCTTGGTGGGAGGCCAGCAGGCTAACCGCTCAGCCACTGCGGCCCCCGAGGCACAAAGTCAAATAATATTGAAAATTAAAAATTGGCTCTGGCATTGTAAAATATCCTGTACATCTACAGAGGCGATACTGAATTTTCACAATAAATACCAGGAATATCAGAGTTGTAAGCACTTAGAATACGATTCTGTTTGTTCATATACGATAAAAGAGAGATAAAAAAATCTTTATGCATTAAATTGAGTAAAACTAAAAAGAATGCATTTATCTTAAAATAAATACGCTATAAATGTCGTAATGAAGTTATCTTTATTAATTTCAACTTGACACTATTAAATAGTCGAATTTATTTTATTTTTATGTGCTTAGTGTAAAAAATATTTAAATTAAGCAGGATTTTAAGAAAGAACTTTTAGCCTACTTTCTCTATAACATATGTAGGTACAGTCCCGACAGCCTCGTTATAAACTGAACTGTACTACTACGACCACTGAAAATGTATGCACCTGTACCTACTTGGAGATTTTCCATGTCCTCGGAAACTTGTGTGCTGGAATAATGTTCAGTTATATTTCTGTTCTGTTGCTGGAATAATGTTAAGTTATATTTATGTTCTGTGCTAGCTTGCATGCTAAACTTGTGCTAAGTTGATAGAATTATAATATTGTATAATTCATTTTCAATTACATTCGTGCTTTACTTATTTCGTGTTGAATGAATATTTTTGTCTTCATAATAGGATTGAGTCTATATGTTATATAGGAATGCTCGCGGTATATTTTCAAGTCCAACAAGTAACGGGAAAAACTTCAATTTACAAACATTTTTAAACTAAAGGCATGTGGGAAGTCTTACATAAACACTAGATAGAATTAAAAACTTTATATCAAATCGCAGGAAGGTACTATTATCAAGGCAGCAAAATATTGAAACATTACCAAAACAATACGAACGAATTGCATTTTAGTAATGAAGTTCATTTCAGCAATTATAAGTACACCTACACAACGCGATATTATTTTTAAATATAATGCGTACATTATTCGGGCTGTGCAGTTATTAATTCTGAAGTGAAATAAGTGTATGGGTTACTAGTCTAAAATTGCTTATAAATTATTTTCGTCATCTTAATTTAGCCGCTTTTTGTAAACGTGTATCTATAATTGTTTATGCGTAAAAACAATTTTCATTAATATATGCCTACGTTTATAAAAAAAAGGTATATCTAAAAGATTAAAGAAGAGGGGAACCGAATCCACCTGCATAAAATTCTGTAACCATGCGGTTAAGAAACCAATATATTAATATACTACATATATATTTTACATTTTTTATCTACGTATTATTTACTGAAACTGTTTTTCTAATTTTGTAATTATTATAAAAGTGTAACTTCTATCAATTTGCAGCTCACAGCCATTCACAAATTACTTCTTTTTGGGAAATCTTGTCCTATCTACGTATGTCTATTGTGGTCTCAGTTAAGGCATTGTTATTTAGCGGAATTTGTAAAGAAATGATGATGGCAGGAGTTTGTAGTGTGATGTCTTAGTTGTTAAGGTTTTCTGAAGTAATTGCTGATATACTGGTGTCGGTAACTTCAGGTGGTGGATGCCAGCGCTGGATGGATGGAGATAAATGGATTAATGGATGATGACGATGATGATGACGATGACTTAGATTGAATTATAAAAGGCTTATTAACGTCCCCCGGTGTTATGCCTGAACGCTTATCAGGGAACGGCTTACAAACTAACTTATGATCTAACTTAAACTAACACCCATGCCTTCCCTGGGATTCGAATCCAGAACCTCCCGCACCCCAGACCGGTGGCGCACCAACCAACTGCGCCACGGGAGGCTGGCTCGACGACGACGATAATGACGACGATGATGATGAAGTTCCTTATAGTGCCAAATCGTGTTCTGATAGAAGCATAACCTTATTTTATGTGAAGTGTTGGTTCAGTATTTATGCAGGAATCTGGGAATAGCTGTTGGTTGGTTTGTTTTTTTAGGTTGGTAGGTGGACAACGAATTGAAACTGTTGCAGATAATATATGAGAGCATGTTGCGATCGTATTTATGGTAGTGATCAGCAAGACTATGCTCGAAGACGTGCAATGATGAAACATTTAGGTTATTATATAATGTATTGTCAAGGACGATGATAGCGAATATTGTTAGTAGGGGACCTAGGGGCTAATTGTAACAGGGATAAGTAGTAAAAGCTAAATTACTCGGCAGTTAGCAACAACTATGTTTAGAATTAACACTCAACGTGACCCTTATAACTACCTCTATTACATGGCAATAGTCAGTGTCGCTCGGGACGGCGCAGCGAGCGGTAGTTACCAGGTCCACCATTTTGACCAGGTAACGAAAAAAATAATCTACTAAACTTTGAGTTTAGGTGTGATAATGGATTTGTTTGAACTATATGTTTATATTTTCATATCGTCAATATATTAAGCTTTCAAATGTTTTAAATATTTATCTTACAATCTCTTTTAAATATATATATATATTAATAATATTATCTAAAATCGTCCTATGGGGCAAGTTGTAACAATATCTCGGGGCATGTTGTAACGTGTTACAACTTGCCCCTTGTGGTTTTAATTCCTTTGGCTAAACTTTTTGCCTCAAATGTAAATATGAAAATGACTACATTTTCTTGTTTTAGAATGAGGAATTATAAACGAAAGTCCGAAAGAGAAACAAAAAATCAAGATGTATACGAGCAGGCTGCCAACGAAGTCTTAGAAAACGAGACAAAGATTCAAAAAGCTGCTCCGATATTCGATCTTTGCCACGTGTCTTTGTATAGATATATTGAAAAGAAGAAAACAATGAACCTCTTTCTGTTGGGTATGTCAACCCAAGACTAGTATTCACACCTGAAAAAGAAGAGAAAATAGCCTCGTATTTGCTGAAATGCTCTGACATCTACTTCGGGTTGCTTCCGTTCGAGATTGGTTTACTAAATTCATGGAGAGAAATCCAAAACTGTCTCTCAGGACTCCAGAGGCTACATATTTTAGCAGAGCAACTTCTTTCAACAAGACGAATGTAGAGATGTGTTTTTTTTAAGGTATGAAGAGATTCTTCAAAAACACAATCTTGCAGCCTCTCGCATTTGGAACATAGATGAAACAGGCGTAACAACCGTGCATAAACCGAAAAAAATCATCGCTACGTGTGGTCAGAAACAAGTTGGTGCGATTACGTCAGCTGAAAGAGGAACGCTAGTGACGCTTGCTTGCGCTATAAACGCCGCAGGCAATAGTGTTCCACCAATGTTCGTGTTCCCGAGAATCCGGTACACGGATATTTTTATCCTAAGTGGACATCCAGATTGCATTAGAGCTGGAAATTCTTCAGGCTGGATGACCGAAAAAGAATTTGTAAAATTAATTGACCATTTCATCCAACATGATAAGAAAGGTGAAAAAAAAAAAAATTACCCAATGAGTTAGACTCTGAAATCGAAGAGTGGTTTTGTTTGGTTTGTGGAGAAGAATACAGCAGATCTATTAAAGAAGATTGGGTCGAATATTTGATTTGCAAATTGTGGGCACATGTTAAATGCGTGAGAGGCGACAATGTTTCTTACGTTTGTGTAAACTGTGATTCTGATGAAGGCTGATGCTTTATTCATATNATCCAGATTGCATTAGAGCTGGAAATTCTTCAGGCTGGATGACCGAAAAAGAATTTGTAAAATTAATTGACCATTTCATCCAACATGATAAGAAAGGTGAAAAAAAAAAAAAAAATTACCCAATGAGTTAGACTCTGAAATCGAAGAGTGGTTTTGTTTGGTTTGTGGAGAAGAATACAGCAGATCTATTAAAGAAGATTGGGTCGAATATTTGATTTGCAAATTGTGGGCACATGTTAAATGCGTGAGAGGCGACAATGTTTCTTACGTTTGTGTAAACTGTGATTCTGATGAAGGCTGATGCTTTATTCATATTTTAAGTATTATTAGAAGCTACAGATAGACGTTAAATAGGACTGCAAAAAGTGCCACGTTGATTGTGATAAAACTGTTAAGCATTAGAGACTATGAGATACTAAATAAGTTAAAAAGTAGCATGTTGATTGTTTTAAAGGCTTCGTAAAGCATTAGCAATTTATTTTGCAAAAAGCGCCATGTTAATTTTGATAATTTTGAGCATTTAATATGATAGAAGATACAAACATATTATAATATAAATGTGTTAATAAGAAGCATATTGATTGTAAAGCATTAGAGATTTATTATAAAGTAAAAAGTGCTATGTTAGTTTTGATAATGTTGAAAGTTTATTATGATAAGTAACCTTAATGTTGAAAAACAAACAAATGTATACTTAACTAGCTTATAAGTGATAAAATAAATCATACCAAATGTCCAGAAGGTAATGTTGAGTTTAATATCAAATAAAACAAAAATATGTTCAATTATTGTTGTTTATTTCTTGGCGTTACTACCTGCCTCACGCCTGTTACAACTTACCCCTAATACGGGGCAAATTGTAACACCTGACTCGTTTTTGAATANTTACTACCTGCCTCACGCCTGTTACAACTTACCCCTAATACGGGGCAAATTGTAACACCTGACTCGTTTTTGAATAATATCTCTTGTGCAAAACTGAACCAACTTTTTGATTATTTTACAGTTGCACACGATAAACAAATTGCTATAATTAATAAATAGTTAAAACTTTTCAAAATATCAGCATTTTCCTAAAAATATTTTACAATTTTCCCCCAGCTCCCCTCCGTCGTCGACATCAGTAAAATTGTTTTAGCCAGTGTCTCTGGACTTATCCTAGTTCTCCGCTGTGCATGAATTAGGTTTTATTTTTGTACCACAACTAGGCCTATTCCATACCTCTCATAGTAACTTGGAAACGGAGGGGTAGTAAATCTAGCATTTCTGGCTTTTAATGAATGTAATGAAAATTTTTTTCAAATAAATAATATATTTTTACACAAATTAGGTAACGGACAACCTAACTAGTTTACTCAAATCCAACCAGTATAACTATCGTTAACATGTAAGTTCTACTAAGACAGTCATAATGCTCCGAAGGGACTGATATGTCTAAATAGACGTGAGAGATAACTACATCTTCGAGAGGCCTGACACACACTTCTGAATGGAGCCAACTTACTGCTCTGGTTCACTCCCAATGTCCCACATGCTGCACGCATGGTCAAGGCGTCATGGGAAGGGACATGCGGAATTCGCGTTATTATTAGTTAGCATGGTAAAGTTCACCGTTAGTCGAGANCAAGGCGTCATGGGAAGGGACATGCGGAATTCGCGTTATTATTAGTTAGCATGGTAAAGTTCACCGTTAGTCGAGTTTGTGTCATTTGTTTACTGACTTTTACAACTGCGAGGAGTCAGTTTTCCTTTCGACTTGGTTGGAAGTGACCGGGGCCATCCTCTCGTTAGTAGTTTCCTATTTGGTCCGGAGCCGTCGAGGGCTTTGATAACGCGAATCATGCAGCTGTCTAGTTATGGGTTCGGCGAGCAAGGGCTCTATACACGCCAGAGACTGTCGAAATTCTCTCTGAACTGGTGGTTTCAGCAGCAATGACCTCGATTCCTGGCTCCGGGGGTTATTAATTACTTCGTGTCGTCCTCATTAGCGTGGCTGTGGCGGGGTTTCGGCTGACGCAACACGGCGTTGCTTGACCAAATGTTTCTTATTTCCCCGTCCTCGGCACTTTGCTTGTTTGATGCTAAGCTCCGCTACGCGGCCGTGTGTGGGATTGTTCCCGCCTGGGTTCGGAGACTGTTTGCAGACACCTGGCGGAATTTGCCCTGATTACTACTGTGTAATGAAGGTGATCCTTCCCGCAAATTTTAGAAATCGAACTCACGTGCGTCGATAATCCACTGGAAGTTTTATGAAGGTCGGCCGTCTCCGAGGAGAGACGTTGATTTGCGTAGCTTGAAGTTGTCGGCCTGGAAGTTCCCTCAAGTTTACTTTGGCTGGTGATGCTAAGAGGATTTATCGCGCTGGCAAACTTGCTCGCTTTACATCTCGGAGCAGTTGGGGGTTGGAGGGGCGGGGGGAGACAAAGAGAGGCACGTTCCCCTGAGAGCGAGGCAGATGTAAACAAAGCGCGATCCTGTAGCGCAACATGACCGTAGAGTGATGCTATTTTCATACCGGTGCAAATTTAGAGGGGGCATAGGAGTGCATACTCTTCCCTTAAAAATCTTTAATATAGTCCATTCACGGTTACTTCAAACTTTTCTGCAGCCCTGCTATAGTTATTTTTCCAGGATATTTTTCTGCCTCATGAAAACAAAGCAAGTCCAGAATATGATACCATAGGGACAACGCACCACAGTTCGTGCGCACCCAGTTCAGAATAATTTTCGACGATAACTATTTCTTACTAGGCATTACCAACACACCTATAGTGTCCCCGTTTTTTATTAATATTAATTATGAATGAAACATTATAACGTATAGATAAAATACAGGTGAAAATTCAATTCAACTAAAAATTAGATATCTTTTTTTGACAAAGTATAGAAACTTGCGATGCATGATTTATTCAGGAAACAACCAAATACGTCATACATGGGGTAATTTTTCAAAATTTCTATTCATAAAGTGTGAAGAAACCGAGAATAGACCAAATACATAGTATCGAAGTGGTTAGGAAAAGGAGTAAGGGAAAAGTAAAGAAAATAGAAGAAACGTAGTTTCTGAAGCAAATGTCAGTGAAAATCCTTTATTCCAAAGAAAATACAATTATTGGTTTTTATGCCGTAGATATTACGTAATTTTTTTTTAACAAACAAAACATTGTGTTTAAAATTAAACGTTTTGACAAATATCTTAAATTTTTTAAACTTTTTCTTTTTAATGATTTACTTTTTTTGTTTTGATAATAAGTTATACATCTCTTGGCTGTGATTGTACAAAATATATATTCTCGCGCAGTTGCGGAAGACGTTGTAAGACTTTGACAAACGTAGGAAAGTGTCAGTTCGGCTGGCGAGGCTCGCCGCTGCGTTGCATGTTCGCTGAAGTGTGTGGGTGCGTGCCCGAGGTGGTGACCACGGGATGGCCAGTGTTACGTGACGCCATTGCGAGACTGCTGGTGTGCGGAATAGCTTATTAGAGGGCTGCACGCCGAGGGAGGGATTTAGCTTTACTACCGGCGGCCGCTGTGAAGGAGAGAATGGGGAGGTGGTGAAGGGGCGAAGTGGCCTGCAGCGGGCGACACGTAGAGAACTTGCACGACGTGACGGACAGGGACCGCAAACTGGGTCGATGACGGGGAGGGGTGAGGTGAAGTGAATGACGAAGGGTGGGGGGGTTCGCATGCGCTCGGACCTTGGAGAACTAGAGGACCGCGCGCGGCACACACAAGTGTTCCGGCACCCACTTCAATCAGGAAGTTGTTGAAAGTTCGGGTCTGACGTCACACGGCTGCACCCTGGAAATACTCAAGACGGTAGGACCTCCCCTATAACCGACCAGAGTTTTTCTCGGGCCCTGGGAGGGACAACAGTCTTTGGGTACCCATACCCAGTAAATCAAACTGTTTCCCATTGATTGTGTATGAAGAAATCATGAATCACTGACACGTGCAATATTTAGCCTATGCCAAACTAAACTGAAACAAACGAAGGGGTAGCAAAGATAACATACAAGTTAATCGTGAACTCCGAGTACAAACTTTGTGCAATGATTCCGTATGGGATGCGAGATATGAGGCAGAATACGATATATGACCTGACATAATTGCTAAAGCTAGGGACACGCCCTTCGAAATTGGTAATTAAATTTAGTTATTTGCAAAATGTCAGGAACTACAACGTTTCCTCGAGAACCGTTTGCTTGAGAGTGTTACACCAACGCAAAGTTTTATGTTTCTTTACTGTACAAGTTATTAGTACGGCATAAAAATCGATAAACACCTACGAGTAACACACTTACATCAGTTGATAACATGACCTCTCCTAATTTCCTAATTACCGGCGATGTTATTACCCGCCAGATGTTCACATATTGCAGGCCAACACTATTCACGAATTTGTTATTTCATCTCACACAATTTCTAAAATTTAGCAAATACCTAATTACAATTTTTGTTATTCGAGGGTGTGTCCCTCCTTTACTAATGACGTTAGGTCATAGGTCGTGCTATGTTTTATACCCCATTTTCCATAACGAATAATCTTAAAAAGTTTGTATGTTGAGTTCAGAATCCTGCTATATAAAAACACACAAAAATGTATCTAGGCGACTCAACAATGTCAACAGTAGAACACTGAGACGAATGCAAATATGTAAGCTCAAAACCTGTCGACACGACAAGATGCAGAAGAATACGCACAGTTTTTTTATGTTTTAAATATTTGTCGGCAACAGCTAGTCTTGGCTTGTTGTCGTGTATGTTTTTAATTTCATCCTCTGTGTTATTCTTGGTGACATAGCTCTCCAACGGCGTTTGTCCTATGTAATTATTTTTTTTTAATTTGGTCACTTACCCCAATTGCAAGTATCATCAAAGAACATTTAGCTTATATGCAGAGACGAGAAAATTTCGCGTTTTAAATACCCGTATACTAGACTCACTGGCATATATATTTTCGAGTGCCAACTTTCTGTCAATTTGCTGCTGCCCCAGTGTGTAGCCAGTTTTACCACAGAACAGGTGGTACGGAATTCAGTGCTTGCTTTCTTGCATGTCTGTTATTGTCTCCAATATCATCTGGGCATATCTAACACATGTACATGGATTTGAAATCTAGCTTGTCCTATTAATCCGGTCAAGTTAGCTCAAAAAATAGGGGTAAGCTTGCAAAAATTCGCATAGAGCTAAAAATTGGTACGAATGTTGGGAGCACCATTATAAATTAAATGTGAAAAGTCCCCATCGATCCCACATCTGCAAAAAAATTTATTCAAGGTCAAAGTTTGCAAATATGGGTGTTTTGCATTTTTCAGCCAAACGGTAAGTTTTATCGCACAAATAGGTCAGATCACAATTGTAGATCATGCAATTATCTATAAAAATTGCTCTTACATCTTTTTTCCTAAGAGTCACCATTTCTGAGATATAAATATTCAAAAAGTTGAAAAAGTTGTGTTTTTCATAATATGCACAAGTACGCTGCGTATATACATCACTGGAGCCGTAATACAAGTAAAAATTCTTTTATATTGGTCTGTGTAACTTATACGTAAAAAATAGTACAATTCTGAGAATATGAACTCGAAAGAAACCCAGTCCCTCATTGTATACGCTAGTATAACCTTGAACAACATCTGTCTCCTATTCCACTGTCCGCGTGGCAACGGTCGTATACCTGCTCTTTTTTCAAAGGCCTAATGTCGCAAATGTGCTTTATTGTAGTAAACCTTTGACTGAAAGTGAAATTGTTACTGTTGATCGTGGCATGAAGACATTAATTGATGCAAGTACTGAAAGAGGTGATGAATTATCGGAATACCTGAAAGACCAGAAATCTGCGACAATTCATGTGCAATATCGTAAAAAGTACACTCGAAAGAGTACTATTGCTGCAGTTAAAAGACAACACGAAGAAGAACAAGCCAGTACATCTACAATAAGTCCTCCTCGCACTAGAGCACGCGTAAGTGAATCAGCTTTTTGTTTTAAACAATGTTGCTTATTTTGCGGCAATGGATTGAACGAAGAGTATGAGAAGAAAATAGCACTGGATGCTCGGCGTATAGTTTTCAAAGTAACTACACTTTCATTCAAAGAATCTATTCTGAAAGTAGCTCAGATTCGTTCTGATGATGTGGTAAAAGCTGTTACTGCTTGAATTGGGTTTGATTATGATTTAGTTGCTGCTGAGGCTAAGTATCATAATTCCTTCTTGAGACCGACCACTGTGGGTAAAGTCGGTCGTCCTCAAGATGAAGCTACGAATCTGACAGTGGAAGAAATATTTACATACATTGAAAATAGCGATGATTGTCAGTTTACATTAAACGAATTAAAATTCTATTTGCAAAAATGCAGCTGTAGATAACAGAACTATTAAGATACGAGTATTGAATTAAACAGGACCACAATAGATTGTGGAATAGGCCTACCGGGAAACCACGTTAAAAAAAACGCGCCAAGTACACTACCTCACAGCTGGCGCGGAAACGTGTGCATATTATGAAGAACACAACTTTTTCAACTATTTGAATTGTTATATCTCAGAAATGGTGACTCTTAGGAAAGTTAGGTTAGTTAAAAAATGTTAAATGGTGATTCACTCATCGTGGGGTTAGGTTCTGTTAGGTTAGGTGGGCACATATTACGAAATTAGTCGGACGTTAATGCCCCTCGTATATTCGTGTTCTGCATCATTNTTCTGACCTATTTGTGTGATAAAACTTACCGTTTGGCTGAAAAATGAAAAGAAAAAAAAAACCCCATATTTGCGAACTTTGACCTTGAATACATTTTTTTTGCAGATGTGGGATCGATGGGGACTTTTCACATTTAATTTATAATGGTGTTCCCAACATTCGTACCAATTTTTAGCTCTATGCGAATTTTTGTAACCTTGAATGTCTATTTTGACCGGGCTATATAATGGATTCGTGAAATTTTCCAGTTCTTTCTTATACGTCTCGGGAAAATGCAAGGAAACAGTCACAGAGTCTTGAAATGCATATCAGGGTTAAAAAATTACCGTCATTTTTTGGAAAAGTCCTGGTAAAATATTTTACAGAACTCTTCTTAAAAATTATGGACAAGTTGTTCTTTAAAAAAAACGAACTTACTGTACATTTCACATAACTTTCCGTGAATTCACTAAACCTCTCCGTAAATTCACTAATTTGTTTTTCTGTACTTCCGATATTTTGGAAACAATATTACGAAAAATTTGTAAGTTTTCTTCATGCGGGTGCTTCAGTGTTTTTAAAAAATAAATTTTAACCAATATTTACACTGACGGGGCAAGAATGCTAGTGATGATTCTAGGACTTCGCGAGACCATTGAAATGACATGGGAAATCTACGTGCTTGATTGTGACGGCGATGAATAGATTAACCCATTCGGACCCTGTGCACACATTTTTGTACATTACGTACGTGTAGGTAATTTTTGGTCTGTACTGCACATTGCGAAGCTCAATGGCGAATGATCTTACCTGTGGGCAAATGATTCGCAAACAGTTGTACTGGTCTAGGTCATAAGAGGTTCATATAACTGTAGCCGAACATATAGCCTAGAGCTCATTGGCTGTGACAACGAAACAAGTGTTGAGTCGACTTAAGTACAGCACGTATAATAATATTTTTTTGTTTGCAACTCCTAAATCCGTTAATTAATTTGGATGTAAAAATTTTAAAGAACAGACCACTGAACGTATCAAAGTTAACTGCTCGTTTATTAATTCGTAGATTGTTACTAGATAAGCCTAACTAACTAATCAACATTATCAGCTAACTGAAATGAACTACGACCGACCGATATGCTGTGGGCGAGATTATTACATTTAAGTTTCTGTATTTAAGCCCGGTGTTAGCTGTAGGGAGTAGCGTTACTTTGTATTTGCGCCTACGGAGAGGTTCACTAAGGATATACGTTCATTAGTTACAATCGACTTCTCATACGTGGTGGAACTGAATTATACTGACAAACTTCGGCGGGTGATTCCACATAAAAAATAGGTGTATATATAAACTAAGTCTATTTCGGAAGGGTGTTAACTACCCTTAAAAATATAGCAAAAGCCGACGTTATTTATAGTAGTACAGGATGAAAGATAAATCTCAAAGTTCCTGGATAATGCATTGTTGAACGACGAAATGCATACCATTAAAAATGGATACGCTGATATCAACCTCCTTACACAAAGAAGGAAGTATTGTAACTCCATTCCTGCACTAAACAATTTAACTGTCCGGCATTTTTTTGGTTGCTCCCTGTGGATTAGTAATCTACCGAATATGCATGATAAATATAAAAGTTGCCAGGTGTTGTTATCTTAAACGTCACCGTTTTAGAAAAAAATTGTGCAAAACACTTCAAATGTTGCAATTCAGTGTTCTAATATTATGCAATAATTTCAAATTTCTTGATAACGTAGGCGTGTAGGGTAAAAACACAAAGTGGCCTTTTTATTCACCATGTATGGCAGATTACTAATCCGCAGAAAACAAAATAAAAACATGCCAAGTAGTTACATTTTTTAAATTCAGAACTGTGCTTCCAACTCGTCTTTATAATGGAAGGAAGTTTATATCGGCATCCAATTTTTTATGTTTTGCATTTCGTCGTTTAATAGAAACTCAGATATTTACCTTTCATTCTGGCTGTGTTACTAGCAATAAACTACTGTTTAAGCTGCATTTCAAAGGTTGGCGACACTCTTCCGGAATAGACGTAGGCTGTAGGTCGTACATATTCAGTTCCGCCATGTTTATCCTGACCATACTGTTTATTCTTGTAACGTAAATAATATCTGACCAAAGTGCAGTGCATGAAACATTAACAATATTAATCTAAAACGTTTTCTGAAGTAATTGTTAAAGTAACAAAAAATCTCTACATAAAGTCCTTTGAAGAGTCTCTTGCTGCCAGTTTTTAAATTCCTGCTAATTCAATGTGCGATATTTGTAAAAAAAATCCGACAACAAAATCCAGGCAACCATATATCGCATTCACAAATACATGCTGTCGGTTTTAATGGTTAAACAAAGAAAAAAGTGATTTTTAAACTCAACACGAACAATATTACTTAGTCATTTTTTCATTTTTTTGGCACAAGACCAAAATAATACCTTTAGAATTGCAGAAATCATTTCCGAATGCTCAATTTGGTACAATTTTACTGAGTTGGCACACAGTTGAGAGGAAAATTAATCACCATGGTCCGACCAATTTAGTCTCCCGGTGCAACATTACGACTAGTAGTGTAAATCACTCTTTGGTGGTCGGGATTTTCTCTCTGTGGCACGTGCAAAATAACACGCGGCCCCAAATATTGCCACCATTATCTTATTTTTTTGCGTGCACGATTTCTGACATGTTTCTTTCATTCCACTACTTCTTCGCAAAAGCCGTATACCAATCCATTACGTGACACTCTTTGCGGGCAAAGCTATACGCGTAATTAGCTGTCGAAAACTCTTGAAATAAGTCTACGGAAGTAATTATTGCCCACCACCGCACATATTTCAACGTGATCGCTGATTTGACTATTTATTGTTATGTTAATAGCGCGTTAGGTAAAGCAGTTCAATTTATTATCGGGGCCGCGGTGGCTGAGCGGTTAGACTGCTCGCCTCCCATCAAGGCGAACCGGGTCCAATCCCCAGCCGGGCCACTCCGGGATTTTTGCAAGTGGAATCGTACCGGACGATGCTACTGGCCAGCGGGTTTTCTCGGGACTCTCCCATTTCTCTCGCCCTTGCATTCCGGTGCTGCTCCATTTTCACCTCGTTTCACCTTTGTCGGCTGTCAAGACCTTATTGCTAACAGCTGCCCAAATCGATCAGTTAAACCCCATTTATTATCAGCTATTTATATGAGCAATTTTTTCTATAGCAGGATCATGTTTATACGTATCAGAAAAAAAATTGTTGTAATACCGTATAGACTACTATCTGCTAGAATGCAGTGGTAATAATTACACGTCAGGAAGAATACACAACGGGATGCACGAAAAAAAAAAATATATTGGGGGCTTTCAAAAGTGCTTAGTTGCAGTTTAAACGAGCATCTAGGTCGCAACAGTATTTTCACTCCTAAGTTCAGGAAGCATCGCTCTAAAGAACGTCTTCTAATCGTCCGCCAGCCTGTTGTGAGTTGAGTGGAGAGATTTAGAAATAGTTTTCATGCAAAATATTATTACACTGAGCGCGCCTGAATGCGATGCGCTGTCCCTTTGGTGTAATTTTCTAGACTTTGTTAAGCTTTGTTTGCATGAGGCGGAGGAATATCCTGGAAGTAGAACCTTAGCAGGGCTTCAGAGAAGTTGGAAGTAACCGCGAATGGACTACTATGCAAATTCATACTCTAATATGCACAAAATAAGGAAAACTAACTTCAGTAGTCATAAATGTATGCATTATTACTCTCTCAGTAAAACTTCAAGTTCTAAGAAGTTTTTTCATTAATTCGTTGGCAACTTAACAATAGTGCTGAATGGTCAGTGTATAATGCAGCATACGTGTAGTTTCATGGAATATATATTTTTTTCCAAGGCTTTTTCCAAAAGATTTTACGGTGAACAGTTTGCATACAATATTACGCTCATCATTATTAACATTCTCACACCAACTTTCGACACTGTGACTGCGCAGAACATGCGAAGAGGGATAACTTTAGTAATTTAGGTAGTATTGGGTAAACATTTAAACAAAGCCGGCCTCTGTAACTTAGTTGGCTACACACCGGGTTGCAGTGCGAGGGATTCTGGGTTCGAATCCCGTGTAAGGCTCGGGTGTATTTGTGCACGTTTGTACAGGTAACTGTCTATGGGACCATGCCACTAAACCAAGAGATAAATAATGGGTGAGGTTGCTTCGGAGCAAGAGGTTCTGTATTCGAAACCTGATTAAGTCACGAATGTGTTTACCGTTTTTAAAATATTTAAAATCGACTTAGTTTGTCGTAAGCCGTTGCCAGTGAGTCTTTGGCATATAAAGTAAAAATATTTCGTTTAGGAATGACGGGCCGAGTTTGCCTATTATACTCGCCATAAGTGTGGACAAGGCACGACGAGAGTTTCGCTTTTTCGGAAATCTCCTAGGAGCGAAAATATCGCGATTTGAACGCTTGTACCGCAAGCGAGACGAGCGTCGGTGCGTGGCCGCTGTTGCAGCAAGGTGCTGGTTTGTTGTGACCTCAGGTAAGGGGCCGTGACGAAGAGGAACGAGGGGAATTCCTGTAGTAGGAAGGGTTTATATTGCGCTGCATTGCAACGCGGGGTGCGAGAAGTACGTAAATTACGGAGGGGCTTGGGGTGGAGTGGCAAGGGCCCGCTCCCGAAGCACCGAGAGCGCTTGCAACGCCGCGCCGTAAGTTAACCTGCGGAACGTGTGAAGTGCGGACTAAGCCTCTGCTCCGGAGACGAACTGGATCTGGGATTGGAGAAAACACCGTACTTATCTTGGTTCTTCAACTGTGTTGCTGAATCATAACCCATAAGACAGATTTGTATGAGGTCATACACTTACAATACTGGTTAAATACGAGCAAGGTTTAACAAGTGTCGCTGTTGGCAGTGGATTTTCAACTGCGACGAACATCGTCAAATCTGATGGGAAATTACGTGATTGGGCCGCATATGTTGTGGAATAAATAAGTAAGTGGCACAGGCAATAATACCAAGCACATAGAACTGAATGAGATCAGCCATATGAGTATATCTGCTCGCAGCATCCAACATACAATGTCTCAGATGCACCAGTGTGCTAGGAACAGCTAATCGTTATGATGGTGAAGTTTATATTTTACTTTATTTTGGTTCTAAAATGACATTGAAGAAAATATATAGGATTTTTATATTTTGTCATCAATATACTGAATTTTACTTCTAAAGGTTACGCTGGGTGTACTCGTTTGTCATAAATCTTAATTTTAGGGATATTTCTCTCGTATCTTTCGTAGTGCAATGTACTCAAAGAATATGGACTGAAATTATTTCGTTTAATAATAAGTAACTTTTTTTTAAAGGCTCGTGCTAGTTTTAGTTACGGGGCATTTACGTACATTGGAGACATTCTAATGCACGACAGACGTATTTGGCGTGTAGATGTGCCTGTAAACAAACGAACTAATAAAAGTGTGACGTACGCATAAAGACTACATGAAAAGTGACCGAGAGACTCTGGAGTTGAGTCGGGATCTGATAGTCGGCGCACTCGTGAAACTCGAAAGTTGGCGCTACATCGTGTGGAGAGACGCGCTGCCCGCCCTCGACGCGGAGTACCAACGCGACTGAGAGATCTTGCGACTGGGATAAGTGCGGGCACTACAGAGCCGCTGCCTCGCCCTTGAGGGAATAAAGTGGACGCCCTTGAGTGCTGCGGCGCAGGGACACTTGAAGCCCGCCCCACGCCCGAGCAAGCAGACTGCGAAACTGGCGCTTCTGCCGGCGCATGTTTGAACCCGTGATTCTCCGTCAGGAAGCTCTGCTTCTGCAGCCACACGACTGCGGAGCGGTTCCTGTGCTTGCGGATTCCGGGGCATTGCGCATTCTTGTACAAATGTTTCCTATACCGAAAAATTAAATAATTTGTAACTGTACCAAACATTGTTCATCTTGTACACGTTGTACGTAATTACATTATTCCCGAATAGAAAAATAACACTTGATGTTTTTT
This sequence comes from Clitarchus hookeri, assembly GCA_002778355.1. Taxonomy (NCBI): domain Eukaryota; kingdom Metazoa; phylum Arthropoda; class Insecta; order Phasmatodea; family Phasmatidae; genus Clitarchus; species Clitarchus hookeri. The sequence continues at coordinate 447,729 of NQII01001567.1, forward strand.
GAATAATTTGTTGTCAAATCCGAAATTTTATTTTCCTGCGGCCATAATAGGAAATACTAAGATGTACAAATGAAAATTTTACATCGTTAACTAATGTCATGGGCTGCCGCTTTACATATACGTACGTAATCACCAAATAGCAGTTGACGCATTTTAAAAAAAGTTATTCAAATGTTTATTATTTTTAAAATTTAAAACAATTTAATGAACTGATATTTTGTGATTATATATGTGTCACGCAGTAGCCCACGGCATTAGTTTTCATTGTAATTTTTTTTCATGTATACATCTTAGTATGTGTTATTATGACTACAGCAAAACAGAAAAATGTTGAATTTGACATCAAAATAAAAATATATATAAAGTCTAGATTATTTTTATTCTAGGTAAGTGCCACCACATACAATGCGTTCAAGTTGAACAATGTTTGGCGCAATTATAAAATTATTGATTTTCTGTTATCCGACATCCTTAAGGCCTCCGCCTATCTAGCGCTTGAACAGCGGTACAGTGTGTTTGAAATACATATTTTACTACGAAACTATTGAACGTTCCTCCAATTTGATGCTCTGCGAAAATAACACACACTTCAGATAAGGTTTGTAGAGGGCTTCCAAGATATCGCGCAAATTATAAACATTTCAGAGTACTCAAAATATACGCGTCAGATACATTTAAAACTACTCAAGAGCCCTGCGTTGAACCTTGCCACAGACTTTCGCTGCTGAAAGTCCCATAGGTATAAGCAGCACTACGATAACACTGCACGTTAGTTCAGAGCCTTGCGCTTAGCGGCGATGGCGCACTTGATGCGCTTGGCAGTGTCACCCTTATCGCTCTCTCCCGCGCTTCTCGGCCTCAAACGCGGAGAAAAACTCAATTTAGACGGGAACCTTATCAACAGTTATTGCAGGGCATCTTCAAAAAGTTACATTTTTCCCATTATGTTTTTAATTAACGAATACATTTTTGAAAACTAAACTTAATCAAAGTGAGTTGACAGTTTATTTTTTAACAGAATCTTGCAGTAAACTGTTTAGCTCGACTCTTCGTTGTATTCTTGGTATAATAATTGAAATCGCCGCTAAAGTTCTTGGTAAACTGATAACAGCAATTGGTATCCCACAAAGAAAACTAGTCCCCGAGATTTCCTGTAATATGTTCCTTAAACTGACTGTATTGAGACGTGGGGTGGAGAGGTTTAGATGCTCTTAACAGAGGGGTTTTGAGAGCCAATGAGGGTGGAGCAAGTCCAGTACGGAGCAGCGCAGGAATGCAGGGACGGGGGGAAACGGAATACATCTGAGAAAACTTGCCAGCCAGCGGCATCGTCCGGTGCAATTCCCCCGTGCGAAAATCCGGGATCGACCTGTGCTGTTTGTAAATATTGCTTATAATTACTCTTAATAGTTTACTATTACATCTATATTCTTAAATACATTTTCCTTCGTATCAAAAACTTAGTTCGGAGACGCAAAGCTTGTTGAGGTAAATATGTTCCGTTCTAAGAAAACACTGAATTACTCCCTACACAGCGTACCAAACTTCCAACGTTTTTATACTTCTCACTATAGTTGTAACAAATATAATAAAGTCACATCATTTTGATACTCTCACGCCACATATTTAAGAGGATAGCAAATTACAAGTGTGTACCTCGGGTCGGATAGCCAGCTCAACTTGAAAACTTTTATTCAATTCCCTACTGACATACACAGAAAAAAGTTTAATGTTGCTGCAAAAAAAAATACTATTGAGGAATTTCTTAAATCGTTTATGTTGTAGTAACATTAATAATGTTGTGGCAAAACTGCATAATGTTAAACATTTACAAAGTCTTATATTACTGTAATGCAAACATATTGTCGAAGTGTTATGTTAACAGAGTCTCTAATCAATGTTGCCGCAACCAAATATTGTATTAGGCTAAAATTAACTGGAAGAACAAAATATGTTGTGTTACTCCGACACTGAAGAAAGGTCCAACCATCACAAGGCTACAATGACTTGGCTTTATAAAAATGGTGGATTGTAGTGAACAGCGATAACCTCGTAAAATGAAATCACTGTATTTAAATTTTAAAGCATAATATAACAACTAAATATAGATTAGATCACCTCTCAAGCCTTGCAAAGAAGTTTACGTCTGCCAATTATGCATATATTTATAGAGCATAAATTATTTCCATGTACGAAAGAGAACTGCACTTTGTCTTTACGTTTTAAATACTTACAATATGGAACTTACATCGTCGTGTCCAAATAGAGCAGTTGGTAGGACGTCGGGTTCCGTAGAGTAGGGAATGTTAAGCACTCACGGCGCGGGTCCGAGTCCCCTCACATCTGGCATTACTTTTTCATTGGTAATATTAATTTATGTGACAAAATAATAAATAGTACATAATTTATTTTACAATGGAATGTTTGTTTAAAGCAAATAAAACACAAGAAAACTTTTAACACAAATATTAACATAAGTTCAAGACAAATTTTTTTTTGCCGCAACATAAACACCACCTTAAAGTTGACAGTACAGAAAGGATATTTAATGCTGCTACGTTATTATCTTAATGTTAAATTATCATAATAACTTAGCAGTATATTATATGAACATCAAAATTAGTTACTGAATATTTACAGGTAACAAAAAATTACTGTTGTAGAAACATTAACACTGTTGTACAATGGTGGTTAGTAGTGAACAGCGATAACAACGTGAAATTAAACAACCGTATATAAATTTTAAAGAGTAATATGAAAACTAACTGTAGCCTAGACCAGCCCTCAAGCCTTAGAAAGCAGTTTAGGTGTGTAAAATATGCATATATTTATATAGCAATGCCCACAATATGAAACACAGCTAGGTATGTAATCGTAGAGCAGTTCGTAAGGCGGCGGTTTCCGTACAGTGGAGGGCATCAAGCACTCAGGGCATGGGTTCCATTTCCCTGCCTGCAGTCATTTTTTTTTCGTAAATAATATTTTTTGTGACAAAATAATTGTAGTTTATTTATTTTACACTGCAATGTACATTTACAACAACAAAAAATACAAGAAAAATTTGAACACAAAGGATAACATCAATGCAATACAAAATTTGTTTTGCCGCAACACACAATTTGTCTCGCCGCAACACAAAATGTGTTATGCCGCAACAGAAACACCATCTTAATGCTGCCAGAACAGTCACAAAAGTACTTAATGTTACAGTAACATTAATAGCTTAGCAGTATATTACATTAACAGTAACGTTAGTTACTGACGGCTCACAGATAACAAAACATTAATGTTTTAGTAACATTAATACTGTTGGCAAAACGTAGACTTTTTCTGTGCATACTCAAATGCAAGAAGAAAGTAAGAATGTACAAGTATTAACAACAATTTTTATTAAACGCTATAAAATTGAGTACCTGCACGCCATGGGGAAAACTCGGTCGTCGTTATTTGCTATACAACTTAGTTCATCCACTTGTGCTTCCCCAACCCTTCCTCCCCTCCCGGGGTTTCGACTTCTTCAGAAAGTGTTGGGCTATTCTTATTCGTATCCGGAGAAATCGGAAACACATTCGGGGACTGACTGACCAGCCAGACTGTGACTGCAATAACACTTAGCGAACACCACATCACGTCGTCACGGTATGCGCAACGAGAACGTACCCAGACACCTTACCCGCTCTCCATCGTCTTGAAAACAACGCAGTGATTGGATAAACAATCTGCGCATCATATTAAAGAAAAACTTTCGAATCTTCCTTATCAGTTTGATGTATCGTGTCTTTCATCGTGTTACTACAGCTCTAACCCATGGGGACTTTTTCATGTGAACCGTAACACAATGTGATTTTAGCACTTTCGTTGTTTTACAAGACATCCTGTTAAATGCAAGTTCAAATGACAGCACAAACAATGTTAACTAATGGATGATTTACATTTGTGACTTGTGATGCGCGATTTCTGGGGGTATTATAATATCCAGTTATATAAACCACATATGTGAAACTACAATCTTGAGTTTAATTGCTCGTATTTTTTTGTAATATATGTTTGTTCATTGTATTTCAGGAGAAATATTTTTTGGCTTACTTTCAACCGTTGGCTACATACAGAATAGTTTGATTGTTTCATTAAAGTGAAAGCATATTTTGTCAACTTAACGATTGATAAAAGTAGTTGATGTTTCCCGCTGCCGTTAGTTACCGAACTGTTTTACTTAATGGCGTATGCATGCGCTTTAATACATTAAAATATTCGTGTAAATATTCTTTCAGATTTTTATCGGACTACATAATGTTATTTATGAAATTAGCCGACATATGTGCGTTTAAATGACAATGAGAGTTTTGAAATTCAGTTATAGAGATTCAAATTTTTTCCATGGCGTAAATACTACAATTCCATAATAATAATAATAATAATACGAGAGACATATTTCATGCGCGTAAAATTCAGAATGTTATTTAATAACATATATGGGACCTTTCACATAATTTTAGCATGCCAACATTGTAAATCGCTTAATAAACGACGAGGCTGTGAATCGATTCATCTTGCACGCAGTATTTGACTTTTGGAGGATTGTTGATCTCTTTTTTAAAGTCATTGCTCGCTACTTTACCTCACGTTTTGATTTGCTGCTGGCCGTTCTCCCGAAGTGCATTTGAAGCAGTGATAGCGGTCAGCCAACTATAATTCATTCACGGTTACTTCCAACTTTTCCGAAGCCTTGCTGAACTTCTGCTTTCAGGCTACTCCTCCGCCTCAAGCAAACAAAGCTTAACTAAAACCAGAAAATTACACCAAAGGGAAAACACACAGCATCTGTGCGTAATCAGTTTAATGAGAACTATTTCTTACTAGGCATTACCAACACACCTATTTTCTCGCTGCTTAATTATATAAATTAGAAATGAAATATTATAATTTAGAGATAAAATATAAGTAAAAGTTTATTTTAACCAAGCGTAAGAATAAAACGCTTGTGATACGTGATATACTTAGGAAACAACCAAACAAGTAATATGTGGGGTGATATTTCAAAGGTTTACATCCCTGAGCATTATTATTGGATCCAAGAAGCTACTCATATCACCAAACGTCGCTAGCGCTCCTAATATAATACTTTATGGCGAGCTGATTCCTCTATCAAAGTCCGTAAAAAAACCTGGATGTAATATTAAGTGAAATTTTAACATGGAAAGAACATGTCACTTACATCTGTAGACAAACAAATGCCACTTTACATTAATTAAGAAGGCTTTAAAAAAATATACCCGCGAAATTGATGAATACTTCAACCGAAACATTAATAATTTTACGCTTTGATTATGCTGATTTAGTCTTCAGTGACCTGCATGAAGATCTAGCTCAGAGACTTCAGCGAATACAAAACAACTGTTTACGTCTTATTTTTAATCTTAAAAAGAAATACCATATCACCAAATACAGACATACACTCTCATGGCTTGATTTAAAAAAATCGACGATCTCGTTTCTTACAGCCCAATACTTCAAAGACTCGCTCTTTTGATCAACAAAGGCTTCTAGTACCAAAACACAACTTATTTTTCTCTTCATCTTTCATCGTCATCGCAACCACACTCTGGAATTTCTTACCTCAGAAAGCAAGAGATACAATTTCAATCACTAAATTAAAAAAATTATGCCGGAACAGCTTAGTCTGGCTACAAATATTTTAATTAACGTGAAATATAGGTTTGATATAAATAATATTTATTATGGAGGTTCCTCTTTTATAATACCTCTAACTTATTTGCTTTCTGCTTCATGCGACTGTAGTGATGTTTCTGATGCTTATGTTATTATTTAATTAATAAAATATACTGGTAATGTATGCAGGTATGTGAATGAGCGTGTGAGAGTAAACGTTATATTACTTTTTTATTGTATGTATATTTTTAGTTAACTGACATAATTTCAGATCTAGAAAACATAAAATGTTTTATATTAATTTTTTTCTTTTTTCTTGTGTTTAAATAGTTATTTGTTGTGATTTTATTTCATTCAAAAATCCTTAAACTAAATTACAGTTTAAGAATTTTTGCTAATCGATGTTATCTTGTAGTTTATTTTATATATAGTAAAATTATACGTATGTGAATATATGTCATATGTGTATGTGATTTTGTGCATGTGCATGCATATACGTATACAAATAAAAACATACATCAAATGAGAATTTGTGTATGTTCACTATTCAGCTTATTTTTATTTCATGCATGTTGCTTTTATATGTTTCATATAAGCTACTTTCTAATTTTATAGGAGACATTGAGTTTTGTATCATTTTTTGTTTATTTTTATTTTCAAAAAAGAAGTGTTAAATATTAATATGTAAAGTGGTTAAGTGTAAGAGAAGATGATAATACCTTAACTTCACCACAAAAAATAAAGACGTTTTATTATTACCATTATTATTATTATTAAAAAGTGTACTGCGAATACACTATTACTGTTGTTTTTGTGGTGCAATCCAAGGCAGAGCAAGGTCACGAGATCGAGTCACCAGTAATCTGTGCGCGACTGTTGTTAGCGTGTGCTTATTGTCGACTCCAAAATTTATTTGTGGAGTGATTGTATAAGTGNATAAAGACGTTTTATTATTACCATTATTATTATTAAAAAGTGTACTGCGAATACACTATTACTGTTGTTTTTGTGGTGCAATCCAAGGCAGAGCAAGGTCACGAGATCAAGTCACCTGTAATCTGTGCGCGACTGTTGTTAGCGTGTGCTTATTGTCGACTCCAAAATTTATTTGTGGAGTGATTGTATAAGTGATACCAGGAACATTATTTAACCACTCAGCTGAACTTTAGTTTCAATTTTGGAAACCACACTGACTTCAGCGAAAGGTATCGCTTTGTTACTAGATACTTATCCAAGTAATCTGATGGTGTTTGACAGTAGCGTCTGTTAAATCCCTGTTATCTCAAATGACTACGGTAGCTTTTCACCTTCGGACGGCATTTCGATTTCGAATCTGTGGTATTTCACGGTAAGTATGAATTATATTCAGACTTTTGTTGGTCTTTATACTTTGCCGAGATTGTTGGAACGTCTTTCTTTCTGGTATATATTATTTTCTCTAATTTAATTTCCCGTCTCTATCTTCTTTATTTATATATATTGTTCGTTGATTTTCAACAACTGAATCACTAATGTCAAAATTGTTTGACAGCTTTTGTAAGTACAGAATTTGGTTTATCCATTCATTTTACTTTTTTGCGCCTTGTTTTGCACGGTGGCATTGTTTGTTAATATTTTCTCGTGTCTAGATTTTCTTGTCCTAATATGGTTATCCATAATAACTAAAAAGGAAGCACTTTAAAATCCTGAGAATAATTACATAAAATCATTATTATTAAATCAAGGGAAACGTGGATAGGCATATCTTTTTTAGATTTAAGTTATTGCTAGAATAGCATGTAAGGCTATCTCCGATTAGTCTTCCGGCATGAAGTAGGAATATTGAAAAGGACTGACTTAAAAAAAAACCACCCTTTTATTGAAGGTCATTATTCCCATGCCTGTAAATGAGAAAAATGTTCGGTCGTCGTGAAGGCTAATGCGTTTTAATATAGCGGGGAGGCCAGACCTGTAATTGTTTGAATCCAGCCCCTCACACGAACACTCGATTTATGAGGTTCAAGTACGTCTAGTAGTTCCGAACCAGCTATGCCGAGAAGGTGCCGTCGTCTTCAACTCTTGTGTGCAATGCCGACTTATGTAAAACTCAATCTTTGTGTTTAATAAACGCCCTGGCAAACGTTTTCATTTATATTTCGTACTACCGCCGCAAATAATTATTCTAAAGTCACTTAAACACGGCAGTGAAATCCTAATTGCTGCGTGACTACGTCATCAGTCATGATGCGATTTTTCTAAAGGCAAATGGTGTATCGTCCAGGGCAGTCGCCGAATTCTTCGGAACCGCCCGGATACTGGGAAGAGCGCGTCTTCTTTAGGAGAGCGCTCGAGACAAACTGACAGCGGCGAGCGAGGGAAAGCGGTAAATGTCAATAGTCGCGTCGGAAGTCACAATTCAGTACCCTCGTATATCCACTCGCAACATTTCCGACACTGTAACGGAATGGTCCTTACTTACCTCACTCTAGAAGACGTAAGAGAGTTGAGTAAGGAATATAATTGTAATAACAGTGACGGTTGAGTACTGTACTGGTGATGGCAACGATAAGAGATATATTTCGACACAAACGTTCCTTTTTAGGGAAAAATAGGTGTTTCGTATGTTTATTTCGTCTTGAAATAAGTCAAATTTTTTCTTTCAGCTGAAGCTATAAATAACGTCTCTTAATAATTTTGTCAAGCGAATTCACTGCTACTTACTTATAACTGTAGATACAGGTCATTCATTATTTTTCAAAGTATAAACCTTAAGATTTATGCTAGTTGATGTCGGCTGTCTAAGTACAGCACAAAAATGGAAGCGCAAATTATATAAACAAGCAAAAGAATGTTCATACATTTTGCACAAAACTTTTGGCGTACTTCTGACGGTAGATATATCAAATCAATATAAATTGTTATTAACAGTACTGGCTTATGAAGAAAAGAAACGCATATGTATTTCTCAAATTAGTTTATTGAAAACTGTAAGGGTATCGCCACGTTTCGGGAAATTCGTTTATTACAAAGTCTTTTGTAGAACTCTAATAAAATATATGAAGCTATCCGAGATTTTCTGAACGTTCTGTAGCTTGTCTGGATCACATTCGGAAGGTCGTTTATTTGATCCCACCGCATGAAGTGAGGCTGATTTCACAAGTGGTTTTCCATTCCCATCCCGGCAAGATATCGGCGCACTTATCAATCTCTTACCCATTAAATTAAGCTCCAGGTGATGCGAAGTTACCCGTCTCGCGTCGTCAGTGTGTATTTTCACCACTTTAGGGATACAGTAATAAATTTGTTTCTATGTCTTAAGGGCATAAGTGACCGTGCCTCACCAGTCACGTGCCAGCTCCCATAATTATTTGCTCTAATATACATCATATTTATCTTTTATTTCAGTCATGACAACTTCTTGCATTGTGATAGCTTTGTTTTTTCCATATTTCTGGATCAAAAATCAGTTTTTGGAACAACCCAGGGGAGTTTGATGTATGGCTTATGGATTCGCAAAGTTATACACTGACTGCAAAAAAAGTTAGGAACCGTGAAGGAAGTCCAAATCGTCGGATGTGTAAATGGTTGGTGTATAGCGCCTATAACAGCATTAGTGTTTCCACCACGTTTATAGCGGTACAAGGAGTGTGCGGAGCGTTAGACAGTCAACCCAGTGACGGAATGCCACCGAACTCAGATAATGCCTCGTAGACGCATTAGCACCATTAATAGCGCTCGGTGGAGTTTAATTGGGGCCGCATTGTAGGCTGTGGCCCGATGTCGGAGGCAGTGAGTACAAGAGGTTGAAGTGCCGGTCAACCAAGAAAGCCCACGCAAAGGGGAGAATCGTCATATTGTGCGCGAAGCATTAAGCCACCCGACGACATAGACTTCTGCCATCCGGACACTTGCAGTTACTGGACACACTACAACAACCGGTGTTGTCCCGCACCATCTCTAGATGAAAAGCATCAGTTGTACTATGGGTTCACCATCCTATGTGTGTGCTGCCGTTAACAACAAGAACGGACATGACATTGTTAGTAGTGGTGCCGTAAGCGGGAAGCATGGAGTGAGGACGAGAGGCGCCGCATCGTATTAAGAGATGAATTTCGGTTCAGAATTATCACAAAGGACTTGATATTACTATGGCAACGATTAGGGAGAGAGTATACAGCCTGTCCATGTCGTGGAGAGACACGCTGGCATTATTACTGGCAATATTTTGTGGAGACCATAAGGTTTTGACTTCAAGTCACCGTTTGTAGTGTTTCTTGGGACCGTGGCGGCACAGCAGTACATCAGTGAGGTACTTCGTTCTAATGAGTTACGCTTTCTAGAAAACAGTAGTTTTTCTACGTCTTTGCAAATACAAAAAACTGGCTAAGCTACTGCTGTAGTAACTCAGGTGGGAAAAATAATAAAAGACTTTGATGAAACAAATGTAGAGTTTCTGCCAAAAAGGTCTCGTGGATTTAAAGGCAACTATACCTCGAGTTTTGTAAATCATCATAGGGCGGTGTTTTTTAAAGCTTCAGTTTTCAAGACAGATGCGAAACTGAAACTATGTCTTGGAAAGGATCGTGATGTGCACAGATCAAAAGTGTCGTGGCATACTCAAACAGAGTATGCAATGATGTAGCGGGGACACACCTGATTGGTGGGAAGCAAGCCCCAGCACATGAGGAAGAGAGATTAAGTATTTTCCAACTCTTTAAAGGATGTGCAATGTTTCTTTTGTGAGAATGTAGGCCATATTCGAGCAAGGTGTCCTGTGTGATTACTACCGTCAGGGATAAACACAGTACAAAAGTTTAGGTTTGAACAAAAGTGTGAGCTTTTGTATATTCCCATACAAATATAAAATAGGAGTGAAGTGTATAAATACTATGGTTGACTCTGGAACATCGCGTTCGCTAATTTTTCAAAGAGTCCTATAACATTTTGATGCGAAAATTGCCAAAGGGCGTGGTGACACTGGAGAAAAGTGAGAAAGTGGGTTTTTCTTTGGCAGATAATGGGATGATTTATTTAGTGTGTAATGCTAGTTTTTTTGGTTAAGATCGGAAGATTGTCGTGGAAATTCAGTGTATGGGTGTTGCTTGTTTTAAGTCACGAGTTCTTTCTAGTGCGAAATTTCTTGGGGGAAACTCATGCATCACTGGTAGTGGCTGGTACACTTTTGAAATTTCGATTTTGCAAAAGTCAACATGTACAATTACTTACTAAAGGTATGAAGTATTAATTAATTAAATCCCGATCGCAACAAAATAATCAGACGTGAGAAATTCAGAAGTTACATGTGAGATTTTCAGCTATGGTAACTTCAAATCTTGTACATTATACGCGGACTCCTAAGTACTTGAAACATAGTGATAATGAGCCAATTATGTCTGTGAATAATCACATATTACATATGCCAGCCCTTAATTTTACTATCTAAGAAAATGCGAGAGCAATATTGGTAAATATGTGACAACCGGGTTGTAAATAAATATATATATATATATATATATATATATATATTGATACATAGCCCCTCCCTATTACTAGGACAGTATTTTAGCATCTTGGGAATTCCAGGTATTTTACCATACTGGATGATATCTCCACATTCTCGCGTTATGACCTGAATGCTGACTCTCGCGGAACACTGGCTTTTGTTACACCGTGGTTCCACTATCAGTGGGAGTGGTTACCTATCGGGGTAAATTGTGGGCCTCAGGCCATGTCACGTATACTTTCCAAGGTGTTCTGTTATTATCAATATAATTTTCTTTTGACACTGTTTTGATGATGTGCGTGTTTATAGTGCTACTTTTGAAGAACATCAACAGTGTTTACACACATTTTGCTCGCCGTTTTGCACAAAGTTGGCCTAATGGCCAACCCAGATTAAACCACGTGGGCTAAAAGCCATATCCAATATCTGGTTTTGATCATTTCTGGTTGAAAACTGCTAGTGGACCCCGTGAAAATCCGACGGAATGTCAGTTTTCCAGATCCAAAGAATTTAAGATGGATTAGGAGATGTCTTGACATGGCAGGCTTCTATTCAATGCTCATCCCTGATTTCGCAAAAATAGCTGAATATTTGAAAGCGCTGAAGAATAAAGGTGTTTATTTCCAGTGGAATGAAGAACAGAATAGTTCCGGCCTTAAAAATTAAAGGATACATTTCATAACCACCAGTTTTAAAATTCTGATTTTGAAAAACAGTTTTATTTAGCAGACAGATGCAAGCTTCGAAACTTCAGAAACCGTGTTATGCCAGGAAGTTGAGAATGTCAAGCCCCAGTAACTTTCGCGAGTAGACTGCTGACACCAACAGAACAAAATTATACAGTTTATGAAAATGAGATATTGGCTGCCTTTATTGAGATGGATAAGTTCTCTGATTATCTGAAGAGCACGGAGTAGTCACATATCTTAACGTTGAATTAAAAGTCATGTGAACATTGGTGATTACTCAAATATATTTTGCTTTCTCTTTTTTCTTAAAGTACGTAAGTGTAAGAATTAATACATTTGTAAAATATTAACTTTCCTAATACTTTCAAAGTCTCACTTGACTGGCGTATGAATGAAGTGATGAGGCCGCGGCAATTTTAATTTTACATATCCCGGAATAATACTCAGTATGCATACACGTAGAGCTTAAGCAGAGCTTTCAGAAGTGCTCAGTTTACCGTGAACAGCCTTTAATAATGAGTATTGCTATATAATACCACGTTATACGGAGAAATAAAAAAAATTCAGTGATCTGCATTCTTAATCCACGCCTGCAGTCAGATTTTTCCTAAGTATGCAACCCTCGCGGGAACGAATAATGGTACAAAGACTCGTCGGGGGGAAAGGGTAGTAGTACACTCTAAAGAAATTTCTGGTAAACTTCCTAGAATGAATTTAAAAATTTTTAACCCATAAATCGTATGAAAATAATACCACACACATGACTACGTATATAGAATGTTTAACGTCGCTACTATACAATGTTGGGGACTTCCCACGCTTTTGACTATTTCCTGAGCAAATGTAGGAACGCTAGCATTAATGTAAGGGAAATAACTATACCATTCGCGCTTTCTCACTCTACGTATACACTCGTGTGGTAAATTTGCGAATGATTTCTTCGTGTGTATACACAAGCCCGGGCCGCCAGAACCACAGCACTCCACAAATCACCGGCTTTGTCTCGCCGCTGGATTATTTGCTTTGCTTTTCGTTCGCGCGAGCGAGGCCACAGCGGTGTTCGATGACGTCATTAATCACGGCGGACATTCCCCGTGGGCCCAACTACCCGCCGGAGATGAGGCATCGTCTGCGAGGTCGACTGACGTGCCATCTGCCGTCAACAACGTGCGACCTCCGCCACCTCCAATACGCCACTGATGAGACCGTACTACCTCACACCTTCATGTGCGAGCGAAGACATTTCGGTGGCTATTGGGGCTGTCGCCTGGTTAAGCATTTGGTAAAGCGAAATACAAATGTTAATTAAATTAGGTTTTTTGGCAAGTAATATGCCACCAGGGACTTTTTGAGCAAACAAATTCGCGCTTCTTTATTATCGAAGCCTTTTAGAACATTAATGCAGAGCTTAAGAGCATTATTAATGTGTTTCAAGTTTATAACTTCAAAGATGCTTCGAAAACCCGAATTGTATTAACATGTATTCACCTATACCAAATTCTCAACCAGACAACAGACTTAAGGCTCCTGCCTACCTGGTGCTTGAACTGCCATTTGCAGAGTGCTTGCAGCACACGTTTATCCACGAAATTATTAAACATTTGCCCAATGTGCTGATCTACGAAAGGAACAAACACTTCAAACAAGGACTGTTACGCACGTTAGAAACACCATTTCAGAGTACTCCAAAACAACTTAAAACGGTTTTTTCAAAGCGCCATAGCTCAAAATATACGCATCAGATACTTACAAAACTACTCAAGAGCCCTGCACTGAACATTCCTACGGTCTTTCCACCAATAATAATAGTTCCATCGCTGAAAGTACAATAGGTACACGCAGTGCCACTAGAACACTGCACGCTAGTTCAGAGCATTGCGCTTAGCGGCGATGGCGCACTTGATGCGCGTGGCAGTGTCGCCCTTATCACTCCCGCGCTTTTCGGCCTCAAACGAGGAAAAAAAATCTTCACGTAGGCGGGAGCCTTAACAGCGAAGTATTGAGAGCCGACGAATGTGAAGCGAGGTGATAATGGAGCAGCGCCGGATTGCAAGGACGGGGAAAACGGGAGATTACCGATAAAACCCGCCGACCAGTGGCATCGTCCGGCACGATTCCCACGTGCGAAAATCTCCCACCGGGAATCGAGCCCGGTTCACCTTGGTGCGAGGCGAGTAGTTTAACCACTACACTACCGCGGCCCCACGACACTATAAAACTGCCTCTAAGTGATTTCTGATGCGTGAAAGATACATCACGAGTTCGTACCTCGTCCAACAACACCATGATAAAAAACGAATGTCTGTTCAAACGTCGGAGAAACAAACAACACCGCGAGTATAGCATTTGTTACACCAACAAAACACGACATAACAAACGACGGACCGGTACATATTACTTCTGGGTTGCAAATAAATTGAGAACAAACATTTAATGGAAATATAATTAGTAAAAAATACCTGTAGGAACATAACTGAGCTGAACCACGTTTTCACAAAAAAAATACTGGGATAGCATAGTGGAGATCACGTTGAAAATTGAGCTTAAGCTATCTATCCACGAATGCCAACCATTTTATCTTCACCGATCACTGTACTAGACTTGAACAGTAATGACAACAATGCTGTTCTTAGCTTTGTATGTATATATATATATATATATATATATATATATATATCNTAGACTTGAACAGTAATGACAACAATGCTGTTCTTAGCTTTGTATGTATATATATATATATATATATTTATATATATATATCCTCTTTGTTTATGTTTATTTTCTTCTGAATATATATATCTATATATATATATATATCCTCTTTGTTTATGTTTATTTTCTTCTGAATATATATATATATATGTATATATATATATATGTATATATATATATATATACACACACACACACGTACTTATTGTGTTTAGAATATATGTGCTATTCCCGATAAGTCATGTCAAAACCGCGAGGCGACAGGAAGAAACCCATAATTATTTAGGCTATTCACGGCTAAGTGAGGACTTTTGATGAATGCCCTCTAATTTGGAATACTAGTCTATAAATGTATTTTATTTTAACCTAAGGCGTTAATTTCCGAGTGCTGTGGAATATACGCACATTGTTTATTACTTAAATTGCAAAATTTATTTTTAATGGCGGTTAAAGGATAAAAACAATGGATGAAAGGCAAAAGTAACTGGAGCCTCAAAAGTGCTCACCTTACCGTGAACAGCCCATAGGCATTACGACAATGGCTTGGTGGTGGTGACCGGGAAGTATACCGAGCCAGGGGGGTGATTCAGAACACCTCTCATTACAATGTTCAATCGAAAGCCCTTTGTGTTTGCACCGTCTGTTCGTTTGTGCGAGTTTGATTCGGTTTTTCTATTCTGGATATTCCAATGTTTGAAGATTTTGATGAGTTTGTTGAAGATTGCACCATTCTAGTGCTTTATTAGTATGGAATTCGTTTTGTGCGCTGTGAAGCATTCTCTGAATGCTTAAATATATATTGGAATTTTATTACTCTGTGACTGTACGGGAAACCAAGGCCATTTCAACTCTGAATACTGAATACTGTTCAGTCGAAGAGTGCCGGAACAGTCCGTTGGCAAACGACATTCTGACGAGCGTGATGACGGAGCGCTGTACACAGTTTCTCTTCGGTTATGACGTCATAGCGTTCAGCGTAGTTACGATTGTCAGTTGTCTGTTTTCATAATCGCGTATACGTTACGTTCCTTCACGGCAAAACATAACGATGGACAATGTTGGCGGATATCGGAAATCGTCTATCAGCCAGAGCCACAAAATCATTTTAAGTGTCGTGTGCCTACGAAAATAGAAAAGNGCGGATATCGGAAATCGTCTATCAGCCAGAGCCACAAAATCATTTTAAGTGTCGTGTGCCTACGAAAATAGAAAAGATTTTAAAATGCCAGTAAATGTCTAACGTTTAGTTTCTTTACTGCAGCTGCAAAAAAAAAAACAGCATTTTGACATTTCCTTTTGCCTTGCGTTTTGCATATTTTTTCATAGTTACGAGCCATAGTGAAAACAAATAAATGTGTACTGTGCAACAATGGCGCAACCTCAAGTACTTCTAAAGTTATGTTAAATGTTTGATTATTACTTTTTTTTTTTTTGCTATAATAATATTGTTAATTTATTCAGACTAACATTAAATGTCATTTAGCAAAAAAAAAAAAATCCTCTTTACAGGCCCCAACATTTCCATTAAAACGAATATATACGGCGTTTGACGTATTTTACTCGCGTGTCCGTCATCTTGACTGTTTATGTCGTGAATATAGGATTAATTCAGCTAAAGGAAGCATGGCGTCACCAAAGTTCGATGAGCATCACATGTGACGATGTAACTCTAAATCGTTCGTCAACGAAACGTAACTGTTAAACAACAAAATAAAATATAACGCAGGTACAGACGTGTGTCTGCTCGCCAATTTAAAAATGCCACCAGTCCATAGTTTTCTGTTTTACGTCCTAAACAATTATTAGTTGGAAGGCGAGTAGTGTAACCACTACACCATCGCTGGCTCCTTTCAGTTGGAAATTCCTAAGCAAACAAGCGTGCGGTAAAATAAAATATTATGTTATTATATTTTGAATATTATAAAAAATGCGTGCTGTTACATTCGTAACAAACCCTTTACCATGTTATGCAGAGGACGTAAACGTTAATACATAAATCCTTGCCACTTTGTCTGGGATATTAAGAGACACATCATAATACATGCAATTCAAGGTAAGCAATAAAACGGATCCCAGACTTACAATATACGTCAGTACAGATTCTCGAATTTAAAATCCTTGTCATTTTTACAAGCAAAATTTTTGTATAAAATACTTTTAATTTTATTCCAAAGTATTTGTACCGATAGGCAGTACAACTGGCTCGCTGTGCCTGTAAAAAAACAAATTTGATTGAGCATTATTTATAAGGTACTGCTAACCGTTTCGATTTTGTTACCATACAACTGCCAGGCCAACGGTACAGTTGCAGCAATGTCAAAATAGATCGTCAGACCGTATGTGCACTGCGAGTTTCTGACATATTCTCATATCCAATTTTCCCGATAATGTTTACATTTCCTGAAATGATATATTTTTTTCATTTATTTTGGGTAACGCGATGTAGCGAGTAAGATACCCATATCTCCGGCATGCCACAGCACATTGGTGGCTAGTCGCATGTTATTACCGGCGAAACGAGCCGAGTGCAAAGTCGTGTTGGAACTGTCCACCAGGGGAACGTGCAGAAGATGAGTTGCAGTGGCAGAGGAATCCCTGATATGCCGGACATGCCAGCTCCGCAATTACCTTACGTGCTCTGTGTGTGGAGACTGGACAGGTGCGGCATGTAGCATCGGGGGTTCGCAATGCACAAGAGTCCAGGGAGGAAGGAAAATATTTCACGTGGATTATTACTATCACAACACAGTTATTTGATATGTTTTTAAACAAAAATGTTTAAACTAGTTGCCAATAATGACATATGAATTAATTACAACATATTTTAGAGCATGTTACTGTAGAATGTACAAATATACGGTTTCGTAAAAAAAAAGTAAGTACGTTTGTTTATATTATTATTGTAAACAATGAGATACAAGATAAGTTTTGTATGTCCAATATATCAATGTATTTGAACATAAAATATTATATTTATATTTGGCAACTAGTTTTCAAATAATTGCTTGTAAAACATACAAAATATATTTTGCTGCGTACTCGCTTTCTCTTTCTCTTTCTCTCTCTCTCTCTCTCTCTCTCGCGTATCCAGACGTACTTGTATATCTATGATGTATAGGAAACGATTCGTTTTGGAATTTCAGTGACACGAGGTAGGCCTAACTTGCGTCTCTGAAGTCATTAAGGTTTCACTATGTGCTGACGAGAATTTCAGACGTACATTTAGGCCAGTTTAGTAGCCAACAAATAAGCAGGAGCGTTAGCAAGCTAATGGACCAAACTATTTGAATATTATGAAATATCGGAGGCAGAAGGTCACAACTTTAATATAAACCTGTCTTAGCTACCAGTGATACGCTTCAGAATGGCATTCATTACGACAATTAAATTTGACTTATGCCGTAGGGACTAATATTATTTAATTGGGACTTTGTAAAATCTTTGTAAGTAGCATACACTTTAATTAATACATTTTTTTAAAATTTAAAACCACTGAAGTAGCTTAGTTTTTGCGTTATCTGCCAAAGTCATTAGGGCACTGTATCCTAAAACCATAAGTAGGAAGGCTTAACGGTATCGTCTGTATCAATTTTAAGAGTGAGTGAGAGAAGATATTTGGGTGGCTCTTAACATCGGGGTCTTGAGACCCGATCAATATTAAGACAATGTTACAGAATTTAATATAAAAAATATTATACACACACATATATCACACATTGCAAATATCTACATATACTGAAAATTCTTTTACATTCTACACTTACTTTATCAATGATTCTTTGTGTAATTTTTGTCAAGCGAAGAAATAGTTAAAGTGAATGATTTATGTAATTCATTTATGAAGAAGAGTTTATTTATGTTATTTCTGTAAACGACCGGAATTGGATGTCCTTTACCTCTAGTGAGAAATTTACGGCGTAATTATGAAAAAACGAATATCTCGCCTTCCTCTGCGGTAAATCAGGCGAATTCTAAAACGGAATGACTTAAACAGACCACACAAATATCACTTCAATATTTCGGTGTCTTCCGCTTAATTGACCAAAAGAGACATACAGCGAAAGATCAGCAGCAGGCGTCTTACTGAGGTCAGCTTTAAGTAACATAAACTTTTTATCCGGGTTTCGAAACCAGAAAATTTCCTCCTAAATTCAGCTTGCTTTCCGTTTGCGTCACGTACGTACAAACCTCCGATTATGCAATAAATTTAACTAATTATTTTACAGAAAAATATTTTATATATGAAAGTTACGGTAACCAACGTTTTCTTTTTAAATGCCGTTCAGCTTGTCTAACTCAGTTTTCACTGTGTGACGGCAACAGTATCGCTCAATATTTTTTTTAACGCCCCAACAACCTCAAAAGTACTGTTATATGAAACACTGGCAAAAGAAGTATTCACATTTTCGTTGTTCATTCGTACAAAGATATGCTGCACCATCCATCATTATGTTCTAAATATTCGCTGCTTTCTCTATTCCCATTTCAGAGTAATTACATGTAAATCGGACATGACGTTTCAGTGATAAACAATGTCCAAATAAATTGGCTAACAACTTCCTACGATGTGCGTCGTTCAGACTGCTGCACTCAAGTAAAAAAAAAATTGTTGCAGTTTAGCATTTACAGAGAAAAATTTACCGCATTAAAATTAAAGTATCTTCATGCCAGCTATCAATGTCTTTTAAATTTTCACACTTTATAAATGTTGATTAGTAACCAGACATGAGGTAGAAAATTGTTTGATAAATTCAAACTAAAACAATATCGTAAATTCTACTTTGATGTTTTTTTTTTTTTTTTTTAACAGCTTTCTGATTTGAAATAGCATTTTTCTTATATTTGTTCATTCAAAGATTTTGGCATTTCAAGTCAGTGAATAATATATTTCTGGCCGTAAAATATTATTTTATTTTATATACTCGCTTTCATGTCTTGCCAGGTCTTCCGCGAACAATATAGTTTTTAAACGCCTTACTAATCTAACAACCAGAGAAGGTGAAATAAAACTTACTGCTCCCGTCCAGGTATATAGATGTCCAGATGACCTGCGGTCTCACCAAAGGCACCAACTGGCAAAGAAATGTTGCCAGCAAAGATAGAAATTTCTTCGGCACCATTTTGTGTCTCCCAAATGTCTCTTCAGCAGGTCCGGGTTAATGCAACTACATTTTAAACGTCAGTTCGTGAATTACTACTGCGAAGTTAGTTCAGAAAGTGTTCACTGCTAGCTATCCACAAAACCTTCACATTTCTTCTAGTTGTCTGGTATGCCCGCCAAAAAGAAATACATTCACTTCGGGCGTTTTCTTTTTCGGTCGTCTGAAGATATTTACTGCACCACGAGCAAATGAGAGCCCTGAAACACACACAAAAAAAAAAAATTAATATAAATTTATGGATGTTTCTACCAAACATTATGATTAACATGGCAGCTACGATTGTTTCGCCTTTTTAACATATATTTTGTAAACAAATAATTAAAAACACTTAATTTTTTTTTAATATATCCACTACAAAGTTAAAAAACCGATTGTTTAACGAAAATTTCCTCTAAATATCAGAGAAATATATGATAAACTCTTTGACAGTCATAGTTTATTCTTAACTATTTTGTACTCTGAACACGCCGCATATAATCGATAATAATACATGTAAAGTTTTTATTTGGCACAAACCGCATAGGAAACACATACTATTAAAATATTTGCGCAACACAGCTGTAGACAGTGCAGAAAATAATTAATCTTTTGCATTCATCTGAATCATAGAAACATACATGTATAGATTAACAATAGAAATGTGTATTCTGTAAGCATTCCGAGCTGCTAATAAATCGTCTTAAAACCACAGTTTCCATTCTGAACTATTTGGCATAATTTATAGCAGCGGGAAACTTGAACAGTTTTGCGAAACAATAACTTTCGCGGGATATTTCCTGCGCGATATTTTTTTCATTCATCCTTTGTTCACAATGTAAACGTGTTGTAAGCAAGCCGTCACAGGGTACAACAAATTGCAAATATAAATCAGATCCCATATATGAGCTGTTGGTGTGAATTTTAACAGGAACAGTTAATTGATTACAGGTTTTAAAATGTCAAGTTGGACATTTATAAATCACTGTAAAACAATTCGTGATCAAAAATCACACCCAGCAATTAAAGCCATACGAAGGCAATACATATGAATATGAGTAAAAATTTAAATGAAATAACCTTGATACAGTGAAAGCTGAAAGATATGTAGATATGTGGACTAGTATTCCTAAGAACAAAGATAGATTGACAGAACAATATCAAAAATATAAACGTAATACAATTCCGTAATGGCTGACACCGAGGACAGGAATCAGCTATACATATTCTATTTTTTTTTTACCGTAACTACATATTTCTTAATTGAACACTTACCCATTTGCAGTTAAATTCTATCATACATTATTTGCAGATAAGTAAATATAACGAATCCGTATGTGCGTCCAAGTCATAGTCATTAATAGATTAAAAGAATAAAATTACATAATATTTTCTGTAAGAAAGCTGAACATATTTGCCTTCTGTGATGCTTCTAAAGCAATTACTGATGATACCAAATTGCATAAATGGACATAACTTACAATTCCGTGTCGCATCATTAGACTGGAAAGGGTTAATAGCGTATCCACATTTATCTTGTTGAAAGGATAAGAGCCATCTAAGACATGTCTTTACACCTTATAAAAAATTGCATTCTAGTTAAATGATAGTGATAGGCATGGCACCGACAGAGCCATTAACTTCTTCAGGCATGACACCAACAGCACCATTGACTTCTTCGAATGGAAAATCTACAGCAGTGCAGCCATCAATGACTTTGTCATGGCTTCGTTATAATTTCTGAGACAAGATATTTGCCTACAGCCAAGGTGCAAGGAAGCGTGAAAAAACTACTTGCGTGAAGAGTCCTTCCTGTACTATGCAACGATGTTGCAAATGCAAAAATCTGTTCAAGCGTGGTTAGAAGATGCATATATATATATATATATATATCTTCTAATATATAAAATTATCCCGTCACAGTGTTAGTCACTGAACTCCTCCGAAACGGCTGGACCGATTTTTATGAAATTTTTTATGTATACTCGGTAGGTCTGAGAATAGATTTATATCTATTTTTTAACCCCTAAGTAATAAGGGTAGCCACCCCCAAACAATTTTTTTTTTATTGTTCGAACAAAATTTTTATTTTTTATTTTGTTATGATGTGGCATCAAAAAATACATACCCTCCTAAATTTTCACCCTTCTACCACCAACCCTTATTTTTTATAGCGATATTAGTAATTTAATAAATTTTACCCTAGGTCGATAACTGATCAATTATCATCTATCATTTATCGATCTAGGTTACAATTTATTCCCACCAGGTGTCTCCCAGTGACACAGCAAAACAACGTTTGCCGGGTCAGCTAGTGTATATATATATATATATATATATAAGAATAACTGCAGAGATTAAGTTCTTACAGCTAATAAATGACCTGTAAGTTACTAGCAGTTGGCGATACCACATCGAATGGATTCAACCTGAAACAATCAGCATTCAAGGGTGCTTTAAAGGATTATGTTATTGGAAATAACTTTGTAGGTACGAAATGCATATATACCTGCCTGAACCACATTAAGGAAATGTTAATTAATCAATTAACAGATGAAGATTTTCCCATAAAATGTAATATTTGGCTGGAGTGTAACGACGAAAAGCCGCAGCCTATGGATGAATCCATCAGTCGCCGAGCGTTTTAGACTGCGAATTAAGCACTGTGCAATGTTGATAGTATCCCAGGGGCTGTAGAGGCCTTGAAAGTAAAACTATGTCTCGAAGAAGAAGAATATATGGCCAAGGGTTCTGGTTGGACGCTTGCTAGCATAAACTGTCTTGAGCTGCGTATAAGCAGATTATATTCACTACGTGAAAAAAGAGCATGCTACTGTAAAGACACTATGTGAATGATGTGGGGAATGTAGGGATTCTGTTTTTATGCTTGTAGTCCGAAGTGTGTATATACGTAGTATGTTTATATATATATATAATTTGAATGATAAGGTATTTTATTTCTCGATGGTGTTATATCCTGCCTACTTCCTTGATATAGGGAATATGATGGTCTTGGTTTTCAGATCTGCCACTACTATATGTCGGTACTGTAAGTGAGCATGAAAAATAAATACATGAAATTGTGTGGGCAAAATATAGTGTTAGTACTAAAATATTTGCTGTAATGGCCTATTACTGGATGTACACAATCAATGATATGGTAACAGAGTATATGTTGAAATGAAATGCATAAAAATGAGAGTAGATTAATATTGTAATACATTCTAAGCAGGCTGGACGCAACAAACTTGGAGCGAGGAGGACGAATATCGAACCAGGCCTGACCCACAAGAGCAGTGTGGGAAGAGAAGTTGGGTTAGTTGTATGGGGGAAGTGTGAAGGGGAACGGTCGATGCTTCTCGTGAGTGATAGGAGTCATGGGAGGGGGATGGAGGGATGAGCAAGGGAATGGGGTCTAATGATATATGTACCTCGATTCTTAGAATCCTTTTTGCAACTTTTCTCGATTTTATAAAAATTGCCAGACGGTGTGGGGTTGGTTAGGGCGTTGTGGTTAGTGTGAGGTTAACGTTATATGTTCGTAAAAGTTTTAGAATTTAAAAAAAAATGTTTTTGTGATTTTTTATAATAATTTATATGAGTGGGGGGAAGAGGTGGTGAGTTGAGTGGTATGATGGGTATGATGTTAACGTGATATGTTCTTCGATTTTTAGAACCAATTTTTTGACTTTTTTTTCGATCATTTTCGAATATTTGTGACTGGGTGGATTTTGGTGAGGGAATGGGTGGTTGGTTAGGGTGATGNTTTTTTTTCGATCATTTTCGAATATTTGTGACTGGGTGGATTTTGGTGAGGGAATGGGTGGTTGGTTAGGGTGATGGGGTAAGTGTTAGGTTAACATTATATGTTCCTCGATTTTTAGAATTTTTTTTTCCATTACTTTTTATTTTATAATAATTTACAAGTGGTTATTAAGGATTGAGGTTGAGGTGAGGGTGATGGGATGAGCAATGGTATAGTGCAACGTTACGTGTTCTTAAAATTTTTAGTAAATTTGTTTTGTGATTTTTTATAATAATTTTTAGGGGTGGGGTGGTGCGAGGTGGCCATGTCCACTNAAGTGCTCCTATGGCTCGAATGTTGCCTTCTGGGAGCTCACTTTTGCGAATGGGGGGCTCGGTACTTTTTTGAGGGAATAACGGGAAATTTTGAGGGTAAAAGAGAAATTTTGATAGGAAAAGGGAAATTTTGAGAGAAAACGGGAAAACATCCAAGAAGGCGTACTAAGTCTGAATCCGACTCATGAATTATAGGAAGATAATCAAACTAGTGAGGTGAATGAGAGTTAGTCACTCATACTTCAAGGAATGGTGCTGCACATATCGACGAACTATTAGCCTGCACGGAAAACATGCCACCATTGCACCATAAGTAGCTCGGCTCCTTGTCAGCATTTGTTTGGTTGTTGTATTGCATAATAGCGTATTGTGAGGATATTTATTAGTATTATATTAAAATGCTGCCACCAGGAAAAAAAAAATTATGCATTTAGAAAGAAGGGAAAATCAATAAAGTTATTAAGATACTTGAAAAAATATGAAAAATGATCATCTAGCACACACACACCAGTTGACAAAAGTAGCAATGTTCTGCACTAACGAGTCAAAAGGGACTACTGAAACTCCTCCTATGAACGTAACATTTTGGTGATAATTAAAAAAAACTCATTTATAAAAGCGTTTCATTCACGAACGTAATTTAGCTATCACTTTTCTTCACGTGACACGTCAGCGGATACTGACACATGAGTATTCATCAATGAATTCATGAGGTTACCAATTTTGATTACAAATTCATAGAAGAATATACAACGTGGGTTAGAGAGAAAAAATAAACCGGGTTTCAATAGATACATTTTCCAAGAAGCATTGAAGAAACCAGCGAACGACAGGTTTATTTATAAGTTGTCAATTAAGCACAAGAAGAGGACATCCTGAGAACACGGAGCATAAAATCAAAATGTGCATCTCATTGTGAGCGAGTGCATTGTCAAAGCATTTTGAGGTTCCCATGGGTATTTTACTATACTATTACTGCACTGTAAATATTTTTACAGTAAACTACGTAAACTGTGATGGAAGTTTTAAACCCATACATAGCGTGGGAAAAGTCTCGTCAAATAGTCTCAAATTACAGAAATGTTAAACGTCACTAATATTCAAGTTTGTGAACTCTGATATGCATCTGAAGAGTTCTTTGACAAATAGAAACGTTCCCGTGCATGTATACAAAAAAAAAATTCCATTGCCATTCATGCTTTCGCAATACACGTATACGCTAATGTGATAAATTTGCAAACAATTTCACAATATGCAGAAGCTATCCAACAAGATATTTATGTACATCTGTAATAGTGTTTACGGATTTACTTTTACAAGTCCTAAATGAAAACGTATTTCAGATACTCTAAAAAGTTTTTCTGCGTTCATGTATTGCTATGAGCAATATAAGTGATACCTAAACACACTAATGGCATATATATATATGTATATATATATGTATATATATATATATAATCGAGTCATGGTTACTTCCAACATTTCTGAAGTCCTGCCAATGTTATACTTCCAGGATATTCCTCCGACTCATGCAAACCCGAATCTAGAAAATTACACCAAAGGGACACCGCACCGCATTCGTGCGCACTCAGTGTAATAATATTTTGCTTAGGAACTACTTGTTACTAGGCATTACCAACACGCCTACTTTCTCACTGTTTTTATTCATCATATATATTATAATTTATAAATAAAATATAAGAAAAATTTAAATTTAACCAATAATAAAGTACTTATATTTTGACGTAAGTATAAATAACTTGTTATATACGAAATAT
This sequence comes from Clitarchus hookeri, assembly GCA_002778355.1. Lineage (NCBI taxonomy): Eukaryota > Metazoa > Arthropoda > Insecta > Phasmatodea > Phasmatidae > Clitarchus > Clitarchus hookeri. The sequence goes on from NQII01001567.1 coordinate 473,278, forward strand.
TTCAGATACAACCAAGCACGTCATAAATCGGGTGATTTTTCATANTAAATTTAACCAATAATAAAGTACTTATATTTTGACGTAAGTATAAATAACTTGTTATATACGAAATATTTCAGATACAACCAAGCACGTCATAAATCGGGTGATTTTTCATAGGTTTGATTCGAAAAGTGTGAAGAACCACTAATATGCTATCACATGTGAGTCAAGATATAAGACATGAAAACATTAGCTGAACAAAAGCAGATGAACAAGCATTGTTTTAACATTCGCAAG
>NQII01001568.1:6975-56233 GCA_002778355.1 Clitarchus hookeri
ACGAGCGTCTTATCTCCGGTCGTCAAGCAGAGCGCAGCGGCACTCCGGGATCCGCCACCACCATGAAGATATCGGCGACCATTTGCGGCGAGTGCGTCCAGGTGCCGTGCAGGGACGGTAAGCTGTCGCCCGTTGAGTTTCACCCGCGTGCCCCGTTGGGGTTGTTGTGTTAGGTCAACTCCGTAGTCCCAGAGTTAGTCTAGATCTGTGCTGCACTGAGAAAACACGGCCAACAAAATATTTAGGGCCACAAATATATTCACTTGCCACGATAAAATATTTTGTTGTCGAAACAAAACTTGAAAAACCAACAAAATTAAATTAGTACATCTAACAAAACACATGCGCTGATTTACAAAACCTATATGTTGGGCCAAAAAAAATTAGACTGAAAACAAAATATTTAGTTGAATTGACTGTGTGTATGTATTTGTTTGGCCACTCCTTTGATTGCTTTCATTCGAAAATACAGCTAGAGAGTTTGTTTATATTTCTTGCGACAGTTAGGACAGTAACAGTGTTCATCAATGCATTATTGATTCTTAATAATGGCGCCTATAAATATCCTAATAAAACAATTTTAACAGGAAACTAAAAAGTAAAGCTAAAAACCTTGAGAGATTTTTTTTTCGAGTTGTCAAGCATTTAAAATATATGTATTTGAAAACATTCAGATTTCATATGCAATTAATTTAGCTGATGTTGGCAGGACTAGGTTAGAATTTCGGTTGAGGTTCGATTTTTTTAAATATTGACCGAAACTGTTTAATGTACGCACGCACAGTCAAACAAATCTTTAGTTGCACCAACCCAATATATGCCTGGGACAACCAAATAAGAATAGCGAAATAATTCGGTTTCAACAACAAAATGTTTTATCGCCCCTACACTAACAATTAATTTGGTCGCGCCAAACAAACTTTGCTTGATTCAACTAAACCTTTCCCTCGGTATGTTCAGCCTATTTGNACAATTAATTTGGTCGCGCCAAACAAACTTTGCTTGATTCAACTAAACCTTTCCCTCGGTATGTTCAGCCTATTTGAATCCATAACTCCGCTGGCCAACTGTTTCCCTTGGCTTCCTTACGGAATACCTGTTTAGATACTTAACTTATTAAAAAAAAAAAANCTCCGCTGGCCAACTGTTTCCCTTGGCTTCCTTACGGAATACCTGTTTAGATACTTAACTTATTAAAAAAAAAAAACTTTGAAATAGACTTTAAAAGTATATTTTTTAGAATGCTTTTTTTTTGCATGAGATAATTGTAAAAAAAAAGTAGACAAACATACAAGGTAGATATACACAAAATATATTTGAAACATATATGTGTAGAAGACACAGGNAAAAAAAAAGTAGACAAACATACAAGGTAGATATACACAAAATATATTTGAAACATATATGTGTAGAAGACACAGGTATTCGCGGTGTATCCCGTGGTGATTCTTAGCGCACCAGGGGTTACGTGTTGAATGACTGACAGCTCCGGTGCTGTTCTGGAGAGAGAGAGAGAGAGAGAGAGAGGGAGGGAAAGAAGGAGAGTGATAAGTACCCTAGTAGTACTACGAAATTTACTGAGGCTGTGTTCCAATTCGTATTTTTTAAATTTGTATATAAAAAANTAAGTACCCTAGTAGTACTACGAAATTTACTGAGGCTGTGTTCCAATTCGTATTTTTTAAATTTGTATATAAAAATGTGTAAGGTTTAAATTGATGCACAACATAAAACTGTTAGTTTGTTTAACCATGATTTTAAAATTAAAACTGCAAGAAACGTAAAACAAACAGTAATTATTCTCAAGAGCTATTAGAGGGCCGTTTCAAATCAACAAAAGAAAAACATCAAAACGTGGAATTGTTGTTAAACAAAAATTGTGCCAAAAATACCTATCTCAAAGAATATTTCAGACACATGCTTTGTGAAACAGTTTTTGTGAGTACGATAAACATTTTTTATTCCAATAACCACGCCTGTATGTGTATTTAAACGTTTCAAACACGTGAAACTAGTATGGCGGTGATATGGTATTTTGTATTTGGTAATTTGTCAGCTTCAAAACTGACCAAGCGCAAAACGCAAATTACGCCATCGGTTTTGTTGACAAAATTCGATCACGTGACCGTGTTGTTAACAATAAGCGCAAATGAAACTTGACCTAAGTGACCGAAGGTTCTGGGAACGAGATCGTGTTCATTGATCTGTGTCCCAGCTACTTCCATGTAAGGAACCTTGTGGTATATATGGGGCCGCGATGGCACAGCGGCTAGAGCACTCAGTTCCCACCAAGGCGAATCGGGTTGGATTCTCGGCGGGGACACTCCTGGATTTTCACACGTGGGGATCGTGCTGGAGGATGCCACTGGTCGGCGGAGTTTTCTCGGGGAGCTCTCGTTTCTCTCTCCCTTGCCATTCCGGCGCTGCTCCATACTCACCTCGCTTCATCCTCATCGGCACTCAAGACCTCGATGTTAAGAGCCACCCGAACCTCTTCACTTAACTCACAGTATGCTCTCATATTGTCAGTTGGCTGGACGGTACTTCTCTGCTGTGCTAGGTCCGTAGTTAAGGGGCTCGCCTACCTGTAGCCGAGGATCGCGAGAACTATAAGGTCGACCCTGACACGCGCATCAAAGGCCCCGTCGCCGCTACGCGCAAGGCTGTGTGTGAACCGGCGTGCAGCGTTCTCGTCGTGCTGCGTGCACCTATTGNGACACGCGCATTAAAGGCCCCATCGCCGCTACGCGCAAGGCTGTGTGTGAACCGGCGTGCAGCGTTCTCGTCGTGCTGCGTGCACCTATTGAGATTCCAAACGGCGCGACACTATCATTTTACTGGCGTAAAATCCGTAGCAAAGTTTAACACAGGCGGCTATCGTAGTTTAGCTCTTGTCCGAGGAGTACGTTTTAACATACAAGTTATATGAAAAAAGCTGTTTAAACGATGTTGTAGGGCTCCAAAATAACACCAAAGTAATTGTCCACTTCATCAGAACGCCATGAAAAATATTTTATTGGACATTTATTTATTCGGTTTGACTGTATTTCAATTTTATACTTTATTCATACAACTTGAAGTCAAAATATCCAGAGGTTTAACCGTTACCCGAGGTAAAACAAGTGTCGGATTTCAAATAAATTGCTACATGCCGCAAGCCGAGTGAGGTGGCGCAGTGATTAAGGGGTAGTATCTAGGGATTGCAATCCGGCGTCATTTTCAATCCGACAGGATTGATCAAATCAGGATGGTTTTCCCTTTTCGGTCCGCCGAAATGAACTGTTAATGAGTTAATCGAGTGTATTGTACTCATAGCTAATTTATAAATATATATATAATCAACTTTATTTCCGATGTTAAAATTAGACAACGAGCAAACAATTAAAATCTAGTACAGTGTAGGTAACTTTACATTTTAACGACACATAACGGATGGTTCAGTCTTCCTAGATTTCACTTTCACAGATAGATCAATTTTAGTAAGTAACTTTATAAAATCTAACATAATTAACATTACGTAATTTACTGAGATCACAATAATTAGGTATTTGAGNGAGGTATTTCAGAATGCTAACAAGTCTCATTCTTATATTTATGACAGAAAAAAGGATCGTAGAAAACAAATAGTGCTAATTGTGTCATCTGCCAGTCGACTTCTAATAGAGCTACAAATANCTAATTGTGTCATTTACCAGTCGACTTCTAATAGAGCTACAAATATAGCCTGCGGCCGAAAAGGCTCTTTCAGCTTCTACACTTGTCGGCTTTATTGTCAGCAAATAATCATTAATAGCAGACAAGCATTCTCCTCGAACTCCTTCACTTTCAAATGCAGTCATTTCCTTTTTTAGTACTTTATCAAAATCTTTCTCTTTTTTAGTATGTATGGTATAACACGTCGTTTCTTGCTGGATTTGTAATNATGGTATAACACGTCGTTCTTGCTGGATTTGTAATTTTAATTCTTCCTGTAATGTCAAATATTTTTTTCAGTGATGGTGAATCTAAGTTCTTCTCTACCATTTCTTCCACGTCTTCGTTAGAGCTATCATCTTGAATAAGTCTTTGGCATAGCAAATGTATCATCAGATCGGTTTGTATCTTCATGATATTTCTTTGGATTCTCTAAGCATATTAATATTCCTGTTACTACCGTGCGGCGTTCTTTAACCCTTGTACGTAGTGATTAAGATAATTCAGTACTTAACACCGTGTCATGAGTGAGCAACTTCTCTAAAACAAATTTTAGTGTTGTTTCAGCAGTTAACAGGGTCGAATCTCTTCAGCCAATTTAAATGGCTGCAAACTGTCAATCAAGTCTTTTATTTTCGAACATTCAAGGTCACTAAATTTTATGTCAGATCCTATATCTATTAAATCTTTATCGATACACCTTTTCAGCTTATAAAATCTTTCTATAATAGCCAGAAGATTATTCCAACGCGTGTGGCAATCCAAAATAAGGCTTAATTCTTTACCTGTATCTTCTTTCACATACTTTCACAGATACATATCGTATTTAGTAGGCGATCTTTTGAACAGCTTCACCACTTTTCGCACTTTTTGAAGAAGATCATTGTATCTAGGAATTACTTCAGCCCTAGAGAGATAAGGATGACGAGGATCCGTTATTGTTACTGTAACTCCTTGTTCTTCAAGAGCATCATTCGTTGTCTCTTCGTCATCTGTATCTGATTCATTAGATGTTGTTGGCGATTTTGGTAGGTGTTCTTCTTTCTTGTCTTCATTCTTTTTATATAAAACATCGACCACGGCTAATTGTGACCCATGTGCGAAGCACAGCTGCTGATAGCAATTCATGAACTTACCTACTTTGACCATGACACTTGCGCCGTCAGTACTCATGCTAATAATATCAATATCAGAATCAAGATCGAAGCTCTCTAAGCGGTTTTTTATTAGACTGATAGTATGTTCCACAGTACACGAACCATATATTCTAATCAAGCCCAGATTAAAGTGTTTTTCTTTTTGGTGTACATTTATAGGTTCAAATATCGGTGATTTTTTTGGGACGTCCATTCGTCAAAACTGAAAGAGAATCTTTTTCCTTGTTTCTTAAGATATTCGAACTCAATTATCAAGTCGGCTTTGACGGTATTTGCAAAATTTGTAACTATAGATATTATAGTGTTTGGTGAATTAGGAAGTTGAAATCCGCTTTTTGTTAATTGTTTTAGACTTTTTATTGGGTATTTCCTCCTCACAAGTAATATCAGCTGAATCAGTTTTTGATGTGGATGGTTTAGGAAATGAATTAGAATTCGGACGTTTTAATTGGCTATTTTCAGAACTTAGATCAACGCAATGCTTTGTTCTCAAATGTGTTTTTAAACCTTTATAAGAACCTTGACTTATTTTTAGTATGTTAGAGCACAATGTGCATTTCGCGTTCACAGAGTTGTCTTTTTGCATTTTTTTTTTAAATAATGCCATACAGTTTTCTCACTGTCCCCACCATAATCCTCCTCATTTTGGCTTGGTTTTGAAAGTGACATGTTTTGAAACTTTTGTCAACTAGACTAGTAGCACGAGTAGTATCTCTGTAACAAACATAATACAAACCATATTTAATTACAATTTTAATTCAAATTTTCGTTCATTTACGTAACTCAACTCAAGTCATTCCTAATCATTCAGACGATTTGTGTGAAGTATCCGGCATTATTTATTTATTTAATAATCTTTTATATAATTCTCACACTCATGAGTGGAAGTAGTGGAACGTGACGTAAACATAATTCATTTATCAATTGAGCAAAATCAATGTCTTATTTAAATAAAACACTTTTTAGCGGATACTCTCGCGGTTTGTTTTTAATTTTATCCTAAATCTCAAATCATTAGTGCTTGCGTAAATACAAGAAAAAAAATGTGTTCACTTAANTTTGTTTTTAATTTTATCCTAAATCTCAAATCATTAGTGCTTGCGTAAATACAAGAAAAAAAATGTGTTCACTTACATTTTGACGAAGCAGCGCGTCAAAACAAAACACACATTTGTTGACTCGAGCGAGTCGAATACTCGAATGATACCGAGGACTGAGCACGTGGCGCGACGCAGCGTGGTGGGGCGACTCAGCGTCGAACGACTCGCACGCACACGCACCACGCATTTAAAGTACCTACTCATGCAACAGCGCGATTATTTTGCCAAAAATTACTATCACCGGATCCGGTGACGGATCCGGTAAACGTTTAGTGATGCCGGATCCGCCGGAATACCGGATCCGATTTTCCGGATTGCAATCCCTAGTAGTATCCATTCCATCTTCGATGTTTCTTATCAAATCTTCATAACGAATATTTCTGACCAGACATAAAAAAATCAAAGGCAGACATGACATGGAGGACTACATAACGAATTGTTTTTTTTTAAATTTGTACTTTTTAATTTATACCTGTGATTTCCCACTTGGAATTCATGTTATAAAAAAATTAGGTAATATTTGGTTTAGGGGGCAAAGCACCTCGCATGAACACTCCTCTAAAAAAGAGGTATCTTCAATTTGCGGGCAAACAGATACAAATCCACGTTCGTGAGCAGTCGTTTAGGTAGAGATTTCATTATCGCCTCCTGCTGCGTCGCTTTTGCACGCTTCCAACTCCTACAAGTATGGCCTTAGGTAGAGGCCTTAGCCATTTTTTTTTACCCATGGCGATAGCTTCCATATTTGCGTTATGTCTTTGGGCCTCGGGATAACTGTTTCCGTTCGTTCGATGCTGTGTTGACGGCTCGGACGATACCACTCGTGGCTCTGATTAGGCCCCTGAGGGCTCCGAGTGCAGGTAGATGCTGTCCTGGTCTTGCATGCTTTTCTTCCCTTTTTAACTACTTCTAGTTTCACTTGCGCCTTCCGCTTTCTCTTTGCACCCATGCCCATCTTCACTTTGGCCTTCATCATGTTGGAAATCCCCCACACTGCTATTTTTTCTCCAAACCTGTTGTCTGATGATTTTCTCATCTCGTCGACCTTCTGTGTAAGAATATAGCCTGCATGGTGTCGGGTTTCTAGATCCTTGTGCTGGGAATAGGCGATGTCGTGTTGCTCGCATGCCTCGTCCACCGTGCGTTGATGCTCATANCTCATCTCGTCGACCTTCTGTGTAAGAATATAGTCTGCATGGTGTCGGGTTTCTAGATCCTTGTGCTGGGAATAGGTGATGTCGTGTTGCTCGCATGCCTCGTCCAGTGCGTTGATGCCCACANTAGGCGATGTCGTGTTGCTCGCATGCCTCGTCCACCGTGCGTTGATGCTCATATCGCAGCATGTCAACCTTTTAGCCAGCTTGGTTCCAGACCCACAGAACTTGCATCCAGGAATGTACAGCTCGAACGGTAGATTGTCGATCTGTGTATCGACGATCCCACTTCCAGATATGGTCTTACTTCTTCGAGAAATCACAGCGAACTGACCTAAAAACTTATAAGCCTAAAGCCGAAATCGGCGACCTGGTGCGCATCTCCAAACAGAAAGGCGTATTCAAGAAATGGTTCAGAGCAAATTGGAGCTCCGAACTATTTCGTGCGCGATGTATACGCAACTACGCTCCGAGGACCTACTATCTCGAAGATCTGAACACCGTACCCTTCCATGGCAGCTTATACGCCGAGTATATCCAGCCGACGAAGTTTCCAGACGTGTATTTGGTCGAGAAGGTGCTGAAACGAAATAACAGGAGGCGTACGTCAAGTGATGGGGTTTACCTGCCCGCTACAATTCCTGGGTCACTGAAGCGGACATAAAGAGGTGAACTCGTCATGGAAGAGGTCGATGTATATATAAATGTTTTTTTCAACGGCTTATGTGTTTCCTCATGTGGTAGATTACCGAATAAAATTAGTTTAAGAGAAAGTATGTTGTGTTTTATTTATTTTAAAATGTCCCTACTGCAGGTTTTTTTTACTCATCTTCAGCATAGATAAGCAGACCCAGATCGAAGGATGGATGACCAACACAAAAGAAATGCCCTTAATGAAAAAAAAAATATGTAAATAAAAATAGAATTAAAATGCAATAAATAAAGTAAAAAAGTAAGTAATACTTCTAAAAATATATATTTTTTATTTATTAAATAAATATTTTCATAATTTTTATAAGAAAAATTATTTTAAGAAGAGTGACTAAAAAAGATTATTATTCTGGAATAATAATGTGAACAAAAACCTACATTGGTTTTAAATATAATTTTTTCCCCATACATATAATATTACATATCCTTCTATTAAAACCTTGTATCACCACATGCCCTGATAGCCGAGTGGTTTAAGGCGTCTGCTTACCGACCGAAGGTACGGCATTTCGATATATCCCGCCTTCTTCCAGACGATATTTTGAACTTCGAAATAAAAAATGCAGCGCCTCTAGCAGCCAACTGAAGGACCAACATGGCAGCCGAGCGAGAGCAACACCAGCGCATTCCAGATGCCATCTCCACAAACAAATTTAGTAGTCGAACGACTTGCGTGGCCCCTATAAACAGCCGATGTAAACAAAAGACAAGTGGAAACAAGATGGCGAATGGCAGAAACAATATGGTGACTGTAGACAATATGGCGACTGTGATGTCATCGAATATGGTGGCCGGTAACAATATGGTGACTAGTGCATCATCCAAGATGGCAGATCCAAGATGGCGGTGGATCCGCAGTCCGCAGCCCTCAGCAATTGCCCCCGAATCGGCATAATCTATCTACTTATGTCTCGGTGTAGTTACCAGAAGTGTGAATGATGGTGTGTTTGCATGTGTTCTCAGGCAAGCTGACGGTGCAGTGGCTGGGGGACGAAGCCCTGCGGAGATACCACAAGCTCCTGAGGGCGTCCTCACCGGACCCGCAGCAGGTGCTGGAGGTACGTCGCTCGAAGGGCGGAGTGTTGCTCGATCCCGACGACCTGCTGGAAGACACACTCGACGACAACGACTTCGTCAGCGTGGGCAAGTATCGCTTTGCTTAAAGACTGCTCGCGGTAAAGTGAGTACTTTTGAAAATCAGCCTTAGAAAACAGTCGCCGCTCCTACCTTCACACATTTAAACACTTTGAAGACTACGGCAGAGTTCATCTCGGGAAACGGCAGTACGGTGAATTGACAAAACTCCCACGGATATGCTTCCGTTGCTTAGCTAGTTTTTATGCCGATCTAACGCTAACACCGCGTCACATGAGTTGTAATTTTCGTGGGTAAAAAATTTAATTTTTATTTAGTTATGAAAGCCAACAGGATAGGCTGTATGCCGTGTTACAGATGACCGGTCACTGTAACTGGGACACAGACCAGCAGTTAACCAATGATGAAACTTTTCAATATGGCAAACGCGTCCAGTGTAATTTATACCAATAGGACCGTGGTAAATGGAGTTGATACTATTGTAGTGGGTTGTATAGACGAATGCCGTCTAGTTTATAGTGACTGCTATATTAAATATGCTCAGACCTCAAAATGTTAACGGTCACACTGAACGACATGCGCCCAGTTAAAGTTGGTCATGACGGAGGAAAAATAGTTCCATGTATTAAAGTCGAATAAAAAGTGCCAAGTAACCATTTGTGATAACAGAAATTTTTCATTATGTTCTTTAATGCATCAAAGTGTAAAAACGAGCAGATTTGTAAAATATGTACGTTTAAAAAAAATTAATTTCACAGTGTTACTTGACTGATGCATTAACAAAGTGATGAGGTCCATGGCATGTTAATTTTACATATGGCGGAAGAATACACAACGTGCATACAAGTAGATCTTAAGCAGTGCTTTCAAAAGTGCTTGGTTTACCATGAACAACAAAGTCCTTATTTCACAGCGTCCGTGGTGGTGTTGCAGTCAGTTGCGTGCCTGGCTTACAGGCGAAGGGGTTCCAGGTTCGAATCCTGGGCAAGGCGTGGCTGTGATTTCGTGTGCGCCTGTATTGGTCGCCAAGTGTGCGAATGTGTCAATGAAAACTGCTAAGTAAACGTTACAAATACGAAATAAAACGGATCAGAAAGTAAAGTGCAAAAAGGAAAAAAAAAAAAAAACTTGCTTTCTACTACGGCGAACTGGGTTCGATTCCTGGTGGGGACATTCAGAATTTCACTTGTGGGAAATGTGGCGGACGTTGCCGTTGGCGGGAGGGTTCTGTCAGGGCATTCCCATTTCCCTCGATTTTGCATCCCGACACTGCTCCATCTTCACGTCACTTCACTCCCACCGGCCATTAGGACCTCGGAGTTAATAAGCGACCGAGACCTCTAAAATAATTTTATGGACGAATCTTAGATGAGTTATTTTTCAGGTCGGTGATGTAGAATGAACGGATGAAAAATTTTAAATAATAAAAAATATTCTTGTATCGAGATCTCAGTATTGGGCAGGTTTTTGTATGCATTCGAAACATAAACTTGGCAGACACTCATTCGCAGCACACTTCTTCTTTACGGCTTTTATTTTTGCATAACATTTCTTAATTTTATGCATAATGAGTTTGGACACAGCCATACGCTTTGCTGTATAATTCAATTAGGGACTCCAACGTGTGACAATAAGTGTCTCTAAGAACCAACAAATGTCAATGTGTGGTCTATAAATCGCAAATAAAAAATTATTAAAAAACTCTCAAATAGATTCCTTAAGACACTTTGGTACGAGATTCTTAATGTAGGTGATGCACATATTAATAATAATGTTATTAGTAAGTGTTATTATTTTTCTGTCACACCGGATACGATAATGAACAATTACAAATAAATTATGTTCATCAATTCAATTAAGAGACAATTACAGCAATACAGTAGCACCAAACAACTTGCAATAACTTCATTTAAGGCTAATTTCAGCAAGTTTATAGTAATGAAAATATTACGAAAATGGAAAACATTTTTGTACTTTACTAAATGTGAAACCTCTTTTGACTGAAACGCATTCTCTGTAGTAAATACTAATTCCATCACAATAATAATAGCGTTGATGAAAATTACGACTAAGCCATTCCTTTGGCAAACCTGAATGTACGTGGTTCAGAGTTCATGAAAGTCAAGGTACTGGACTAGTAGGCAAAAAAAAAAATGATTCAGTATATTTTAAATGTCGTTTTTTTATGATCTGAATTCCGAAGTGCCACCGGATCTATAAATGTTTGTATCTCTAGAAGTTTTGCCTTACAATTTTAGCTGTGGTAGTTAATTATTTATTAAAAAGTTTCCTGCCGATATCATGCGTTTGATACGTACATTAAACAAACAACCATACTGTCGAAGTTTCCGGTGCACGCGTATGGTAATTGTCGGGGATACCCGAATTTTGTGGAAATATTTCCGTGCATGCTAGATTTCAATACTTCGCGAGCGTGCCAGCAGTTTTCTTTCGATTATCGGCCACGTGTCTTTGTGAGAAGGCATTTCCTTACTTGACGGGCCAACCAGAGTTAGGTAACTCCGATACCGTACGTCTGTGATTCGCGGGAAGACACCTAAGATCCGTAACTCGGAAATAACTCAATCACGAAAGTCGATCTGAGCTGAAGCGTTACGAAATACAACTGGTCTGCGACATTTTTTTTCGCGAAAATCTAGCTCTAGCTAAGTTGGATCAAGTCAACTCTTGGCCGGTTTTAACTCCGAGGTCGCAGTTCATATTTTAGTATAAAATTACTCTTGTAATGGATAAGCTGATATTAAAACATGACTTGAAAGATTACTTGTGCCCTAGAAGTAATAAACTTTTTTTTCTTCTTCCAGTCTTGGAGAAGGACACGAAAGACAAATCCAAACTGCCAGAAAAGTTGCACGACCTTCTAGAAACACTGTATCCTTTATTGGCTGTATAATACAAAAAACTACATTATTCTTACGCAAATATTTCTTATTTTATTTATTTGCTAATATTATGTAAGTCAAGCAGAAGAAGTCAACCCTTCCAACCATGAAATTCACTTGTTTTGTTTTTAATAATACCTATATTTAAATACCTGTCAAGTGCCAATGAGAAAATTGAATTTGTTGAAGAAGTACCAGTGTTTCTTTAAAATTATTTAATTTGTTATATACAATAAGGTACCTATTACAGTTAAATTAATCCCATTTTTTAAATGCGGCAAAAAAAATATTACAAGGTAAATAGAAAAGTGACTTAAGTTTTTAAATATAAAAAAAAAGTTACAACAAAAATCTACCTGTAATAGTTTGAAAAGTCGAATGCTAGGAATATCAGACTTAAAGACGGAAACAGGGCAAAAACCAAACCCACGGGAAACAAAGCAAATGATACTAAATTAACAGAAAACAATACTTGCGAGTTACAGCAAAAAGCAAAGAGAAGAAATTACGAGAAAGAAATAACCCATTATAAAAATTAACATTATATCGGTATTGCTACGCAGTGAAAACTTGTCAATAAGAAATAAGTGTGGCAGAAAACGGTATAGTTTTTTTTATTTATAATTAGTTTTGTTACGCGCGGTTCCCAGGTTGTGTTCCAGGTTTTTGGCGAATATGAGCGCGAATCTCATTGTAGGGCCACTGCCAAGATTCACGCGCGCACGTCAGTGTGCAAACACACTATATTTCTGCTTGGGGATTTTCCTATGTTTTCAGCCATTGGCCTTGTAAGCCTAACCAGCCACCGGTTCTCACCGCCTAAAATAAACAGCGGAATTGAGATGCTGACACCTATTCGCGCGCAGGTATTGTCTTCTTGAGCTCTGGTGTAACAGTGCACCCTGAACCTTCAACTTGACGGGTAGAACAAACACGTGTTAAATAACTGCGTTATCTACATGACGCAATGGGCTGTGGGAGTCTGGAAACCGAGTGGCATTTGGAACTTTCCTGCACAGCGCCGCGCGACTTGATAAAGCAAAACAAAGTGTTTGAAATCAAACATATTTTTTTACATTTTTACTAGACACCTGAAAAATTCGCCGTTTCATTTCGGGACAAGCTAGAATTCGAAACATCGTACGTTTGTATTGCTTATACTATTGGCCCACCCGTTAGTTTACTCCTCCTGTACAACTTTGAGCCAATAATCAACACGCGATAAAATGCAGACCGAATCACCGTCTTCTGCTAATACAACAAACAACAAATGATCAGTGATATTTGAATGATTTTACATTCGACAATGGAGTATAGCCTACAGGTCATTGAACTCGCGAATTTTTCAGGTCTCTATTTATTACTATGTGGCGTGTGTTACCACTTTATCCTGGGTTTTGTGGGTAGCATTTTTATTTCTTACAGAGGGAATTGTGTTCGATTCCTGTCACCGACTTTTTAAGGTTTTTAAAAAGAGGTTGGTAGTTCTGGGTCACCTCTGTACTACACAAGTCAGATTCGTCATTCTTCGACAGTTTTGATTTCAATCGTTGTGGCATTTCCTTGATCTGGGATACTCATCCGTGAGTGGTACTACTCAACCATCCATTCAGTATGCCTCGCGCGACTGTACTATATGATAACGAATACTCATTTCGCACCAGCAGCAATAAACGGAAGTAATAATAATGACAATCACTACGTCTATACCTTCAGTCTAAACCTCAGTTTCGGAAACCTTACTTTCCAAACTAAGGTTTTAATGAAGTGTTTATACCGTCATACGAAACTCCGTTTTGGAAACTTGTGTTGTTTTATGCCGGAAATCATCTAGTATAAAAATGATGAAAAATAATCATCCTTTTTTATGGTGATACGAAAAGGAAATATATTTCACAGAAAATCATAAGCATACTACCCTCGCTTCACTCTCATCGACTCTCTCAAGACCTCAAGCCGCTTAAATATCTTCACTCGCCCCGAACATTTTGCATAATTATTGCATTTTTTATTTTTCTTTTTTAGATGGATTTTTTATGAGCAAAAATGTTTTTTTTCCTTTTGTTTGTTTCCCTCGTAATTACTCCAGCAATGGAGAAAAATCCCAAACAAATTCTGAGTTAAAATCGTTTATGTACTAGACTACACTACATCTCCTATGTGCGTTGAATAAATTCTGTAGGTCATCACAGATAAAAAAAAGTACCCCTAAAGTGGCGTAGCTCCTAAGTGTTGCTTGTGTGTGCTTTCGTTGATGTTTATCCTAAACTGAGACTCAGGCCCCAGCAGTACAAGCGAGATGAGGAGGTGAGTAACTTGATGTTACCTTTATGGAAAACGTCAGCATTGAAACGAACTTACAGTTGAGGCTGTATTCTCAGTAAGGATACATTTGCATGTTCAGCTCAGGACGACACAAACAAAGCAACACAGAAAAGGGCAGTTAAAGGCTATCCATTTTTGACGCATAGTTAACGTCGTGCCAACCAATTTTGATTTTCTGTATTTATTTTTATTCCTATCAACCTTCGCGTGGATTGTATATTTTCTCAATGGAAAGAAAAGGTTGCATTTGTTAATTATTTGCGTGTTTGGATGTTCAAGAAATTGAATATTTAAAAAAAAACTCCAAATTTAAAGAATACCTATGAACGCAAATAAGCGTCAGTTTAGGTGAGAACTGCGTTATTACTGTTATAGAGACGCAAAAGTTAAATACAGTATATTATTACAGCAATTTTCATTCCAATATTTTCTATATGTTAACAATTATATATACACACACATGCATATACTCAAGAGCCTCTTCCAGATTTTAGATACAGTATATTTGGTAGGACTTTGGCTCATCAACGACTAGTCATTCTTAACTTATATGTGAACACAGCAACGGTTTTATAAAAAAAAAGTACCATAGAGTTAGCGCAAAGTTAACGTAACGATACCCATGTTAACTTCTGTGGTCTGTTCGCGGTTTCTTCACACTTTTCGAATCAAACCTTTGAAAAATCACCCCATGTATGACACGTTTGGTTGTTTCTTAAACGTGTCGTGTATCACATGCTATTTTACGTGTGTTCACAAAAAAATACCTTATTTTTTATTTAATTGAACTTTTACCTATATTTTCATACATAAAAACGGATTTTTTTACACTGGTTTATTTCATTATACTGGTTGGAAAACATGGAAAACAATTATAGGGACCTGTACTAAACATTACTTCAGACTTTTCACCAATAAAATTATAGAGCCACGTCTTTAATTCCCATAGGTACACGCAGCAAGACGAAAACACTGCAGAAGGCCGCAGTGGTGTAGTGGTTAGACTACTCGCCTCCCACCATGGGCGAACCGAGTTCGATTACCGGCAGGGTCGCTCCCCGGATTTTCGCACGTGGGAATCGTACCGGACGATGCCGCTGGTCAGCGGGTTTTCTCGGGGATCTCACGTTTTCCCGCTCCTGCATTCCGGTGCTTCCCCGCGTGGCACGTCACTTCACCCTCATCGGCGCTCAATACCTCGATGTTAAGAGCCACCCAAATCTCTTGACTCACTCACTCACTCACTCAAATTCTCTATTCTGAAAGTGTGAAGTTACTGCGAATAGACAACAGATTCTAGTGTATTTACAAATGAGCCCTGTTGCTACTTGTCGGTGAATTCTTCGTGCATCCATTTGTGGACAGGCTAGAATCCAAATACACGTGAATTTGTGTACATCATTTTGCTGTTAGATTACAGTTTTGGAGATACGCCCTGAATGGAATCCCATGCTGCCTTTCCCGGGCAAAAACTTGTGTAACATCTAATGAAGAAATAACTGGTTTTCTAGAGCACATGGGCTGTGAATTACAGCCCACAGGTGAATGAATCTGAAAAAAACTTTCCTATCCGTGCTTACGTGTATGAAAGAAATGTAGTTATCGAGCTTTTACAGTTGTTATAGTGATTTGAAAGGAAACACATGTAAAACTCAATTTTGAAAGTTGTTTACGTAACTTGTTCCTCGGAGTGAAATATTTATCACCCGTTTGTTCCAGTATTTGTTCTTGGATGGCGGCAGCTTGTCGACGAATGACCTTCGGGCCTTGGGGCGAGGACATTACAAGATCAAGGTGAGTATACAACGTCGCCTGGCCTATTTTTATACTCTGTAACCATAACGAGTGAGGCAAAAACCGCGATTGCCACTCGAAGTGCATCAAGCCATGACAAACCAGACAGAATAAAAATTGTTTGACAATGAAGTCCCTTGTCGCTCTTTTGTACCAACCTGAGAGCAGGAGTCGTAAATGAAATAGCTCGGATTAAGACATATTTTAAAGGAAAATAATTCAAACATTTTTGTAACTGGAACTATTAGGCCGCGGTGGCCAAGTGGATAGAGCTCTGGAATCCCAACAGGGCGATTCGGTTGGGATACTTGGCAGACCTGAGTACGATGCAGGAAACTTTGCAAACGTCTCGGATTCACTGAAAGTTTTTTTTCCTATACAAAATTTGTTTGACGCAACCAGATAACTTGTTTGTATAAGGGAATGAATGGTTTGCTACTGAAACTCAATTATTCCATGGAGCTTATTGGCTTGCACCAAACACATTTAACTACTTTTCCTATCTCGCGATCTACGAAAATGTCACCAAGTGTGCGCGTTGAAATACACGCAAGTAGGATCAAGGGATTTTTTTTTTAAAGAGATTGATATCAAGAGTTATCCGTTGACCAAGATGAGGTTTATTCTACTGTGCTGTAGCAAGTAAGTTCAATTATAATAGATTTTAAATAAAAGTTTTCGCGATAGNTGCTACTGAAACTCAATTATTCCACGGAGCTTATTGGCTTGCACCAAACACATTTAACTACTTTTCCTATCTCGCTGCCAGCTTCATTACGAAAATGTCACCAATTGTGCGCGTTTGAAATACACGCAAGTAGGATCAAGGGATTTTTTTTTAAAGAGATTGATATCAAGAGTTATCCGTTGACCGAGATGAGGTTTATTCTACTGTGCTGTAGCAAGTAAGTTCAATTATAATAGATTTTAAATAAAAGTTTTCGCGATAGGTATCACTTGTGTTATGCGTGCGTGTAATTTATACTTTCAGTATTTAAATAAATAATATCGATACAATTTTCGCAAGATTAATCTTTATACTTTGATTGTGTTAAAATATACGTAACGAATAATCTTTGTTCTTCGCACTAGTGTGGAAATTGAACAAAATAGATCCAAATGTTGTTTATTGTTCTGCCGTAGAACTGTATAAAAAAAAAGGTTGGATTACACAGAAAAAATTTTCTGTACTCGTTACAAACAATTTTTTTGGAAACAAGTTGCCAACATTTTTCAATAGCTCTACAGCTGAAATATTGTATATTTTCAACACATAATTTTAGAAAACATACGAAGTTGTTTATGTAGCTCAATGTTTCTAAGACAAACTTGAAATCTACAAAATTTGCTTGTTACAATTCAACACTAGTTTTACTTACACATTCCGTTCTAAAGTTTGTGAAATATGCTCTAATTTATTTGAAACTCGAAGTTACAAAAATTGCTTTGGCAACTGGTTTACAAAGAATTCCTTGTAAATGCACAGAAAAAAGTTTCGCAGTTTATGCAATTAATTTGTTTAAACGTGGCAACAGATTCGAACAATTCCTTTTGATGATAGCTAGCTATAGTTCGCACTTAAAATCCTAACTTTATAAATTTTTTTTTTTTTTTTTTTTTTTTTTTTGGACTTTTGGAAGGTGTGCATAATAGTAATAAAAACAGTTTGTAGTTAATAACTGGTCAAGGGTAAGTATACCTCAGAATTCGGACCAAGCAGAAACTTTTGCAATATTCAGAATATTTCCCATTTACCGCCAGCTATAAAGTGGCTGCTTTGTAACACAAGAGCGCCTTGCGGAGTGGAATGGAGGGTTTTGGGCGGCTCTTGACAACGAGGCGAAGGCAAAGGGAAGTAAGTATAGAGAAGCGCCGGAATTCAAAGGCCTGGGGAAACGGGAGACCCCCGAGAAAACCCGCTGACCAGCGAAATCGTCGGACACGATTCCCACGTGCGAAAATCTGGGAGTGACCCCGTCAGGAATCAAGCCCGGTTTGCCTTGGTGATAGGGGAGCGCTCTGGCCGTTGCGCCACCGCGGCTCCGACACACTTAGGTATGTATCATTTCCATTAAAATCTTCTTTGTTTTACTTCTAAGGATTTTAAGATAGTCTTTTTTTACTTACGTGTAAGGAGCGCACTTTAGTGAGGGGTAACGCCTTCCTTGAAACAAAGTTTCTGAGTTTGCTGTACATAGGACGTTGCCCACGAAAAAATTTGTTATTTTATATTTATACCACACAATGTTCAACTTGTAGACATTATCTGTGACTACTTTTTCCACATGTACATTTTTATTTATGTCGCAAGGTTTTTGCAAAATGACATATTAAAGTCAAAATTTTACTGTTTTTGTAACGCACAAAGAAAATAAACCAAACTATTTACCGAAACTTAAAACAAGATATGCTTAGCAAAAGTTATTTTACAAAAATTCGAGGGCTGCCACAAAATAAAAATATGCAATAATTTCCTTATTTTCAGCAATTCTTTTGAAATTGCAAAAACATTTCCTTGTACGATTTTATCGACGTCTTGAAGTTACTCTTGGCATTTTCTTTCAGTGTGGTTAATATCACTTACGCTGGTNAAATATACGTAACGAATAATCTTTGTTCTTCGCACTAGTGTGGAAATTGAACAAAATAGATCCAAATGTTGTTTAATGTTCTGCCGTAGAACTGTATAAAAAAAAAAACGTTGGATTACACAGAAAAAATTTTCTGTACTCGTTACAAACAATTTTTTTGGAAACAAGTTGCCAACATTTTTCAATAGCTCTACAGCTGAAATATTGTATATTTTCAACACATAATTTTAGAAAACATACGAAGTTGTTTATGTAGCTCAATGTTTCTAAGACAAACTTGAAATCTACAAAATTTGCTTGTTACAATTCAACACTAGTTTTACTTACACATTCCGTTCTAAAGTTTGTGAAATATGCTCTAATTTATTTGAAACTCGAAGTTACAAAAATTGCTTTGGCAACTGGTTTACAAAGAATTCCTTGTAAATGCACAGAAAAAAGTTTTGCAGTGTATGCAATTAATTTGTTTAAACGTGGCAACAGATTCGAACAATTCCTTTTGATGATAGCTAGCTATAGTTCGCACTTAAAATCCTAACTTTATAATNTTTTTTACTTTTGGAAGGTGTGCATAATAGTAATAAAAACAGTTTACAGTTAATAACTGGTCAAGAGTAAGTATACCTCAGAATTCGGACCAAGCAGAAACTTTTGCAATATTCAGAATATTTCCCATTTACCGCCACCTATAAAGTGGCTGCTTTGTAACACAAAAACGCCTTGCGGAGTGGAATAGAGGGTTTTGGGCGGCTCTTGACAACGAGGCGAAGGTAAAGAGAAGTAAGTATGGAGAAGCGCCTGAATGCAAAGGCGTGGGGAAACGGGAGACCCCCGAGAAAACCCGCCGACCAGCGAAATCGTCGGACACGATTCCCACGCGCGAAAATCTGGGAGTGACCCCGTCAGGAATCAAGCCCGGTTTGCCTTGGTGATAGGGGAGCGCTCTGGCCGTTGCGCCACCGCGGCTCCGACACACTTAGGTATGTATCATTTCCATTAAAATCTTCTTTGTTTTACTTCTAAGGATTTTAAGATAGTCTTTTTTTACTTACGTGTAAGGAGCGCACTTTAGTGAGGGGTAACGCCTTCCTTGAAACAAAGTTTCTGAGTTTGCTGTACATAGGACGTTGCCCACGAAAAAATTTGTTATTTTATATTTATACCACACAATGTTCAACTTGTAGACATTATCTGTGACTACTTTTTCCACATGTACATTTTTATTTATGTCGCAAGGTTTTTGCAAAATGACATATTAAAGTCAAAATTTTACTGTTTTTGTAACGCACAAAGAAAATAAACCAAACTATTTACCGAAACTTAAAACAAGATATGCTTAGCAAAAGTTATTTTACAAAAATTCGAGGGCTGCCACAAAATAAAAATATGCAATATTTTCCTTATTTTCAGCAATTCTTTTGAAATTGCAAAAACATTTTCTTGTACGATTTTATCGACGTCTTGAAGTTACTCTTGGCATTTTCTTTCAGTGTGGTTAATATCACTTACGCTGGTNCTTGTACGATTTTATCGACGTCTTGAAGTTACTCTTGGCATTTTCTTTCAGTGTGGTTAATATCACTTACGCTGGTAAGTTAGCTGTCATTATTTTAAATTTTTAAAACAGTAAAATTATGATTTTGTCACGTATTTATGCAAAAAAAAAAACTATGCGTTCAATTTTTTTTTTGCTGTGAAAGATTAATCAATTAATAATGTCTGAGAGTTGAACAGTATTTATTACAAATATAAGATAACATTTTCGCCTTTAACATCTTGGAAGACCTAATAATGGAAACTGAACAGAGATGGTATTAAGTTGCAGCGGATCGGAATGCGAGCACTCCTAGAAAACCCACCGGGCGTTGGCAACGTCTGCCACGTTTCAAAGCCGAGGAAGTCCGGACTGATCCGGCGAGGTCGGGGCTTGTTGCTATGGTGGCTCGACTTACCTCACGGTCGCGGAGACACTGCCGTTATTTGCACACGTTATTTGCAATTTGTTACAGCTCACGCACGAGGCGGAGATAAAGGTGAAGAAAGCGCGGGACCTGGTGGAGAAGATTCTGCTCGAAAAGAAAGGTAAGAGTTGTATATGAAAGTTTGTCTGATAAGGCTCGAGACGTAATGCTTGAGATAAGGAAAAAAAATGTTCAAACCGCGGAAGGCATATGTAACGTGTTATTAGACTAATACAAGCTGCCTTTGACAAAATAAAAGCAACGAAAAATTATTTAAATTAATTTATTGAAGTGTCAATAAAACGAGTAGAATAAATAACGAAATATAAAACATGGGAAAATACCTCTAAAAATTAATAATATCTTAATTAAGACACACGATATTGTGTAACTATATTACAGAAATGCCATGCATATTAAAAAAGTTATTATAATCAAACATTACCACTGGAGTCATAAGCTGTCAGCAATAACAAAGATCGCACAGCATAATAAGAAAAGAATACTAAAGGGAATATCGTAGCAAACATGGTACTTAGGATTACCTAAAAAGAACTGTCGTATATCCATAGAAATATATAACTAGCACACTTTGCTTTAAATATTATTCTAATGCGAGTTTACCAATTAGTCGTAGGAGTTGTCACTGTTTTTAATGCATAACTTCACTCAAATGAAACCTATTTGTTCCAAGAACTATTAGGGGAATTACTTGTTATTGTGCATTTGAAGCACACAAGACTAATTATTCTTCTTTCTTAAACATATTGCTGGGATTTTAATTTCTTGACAATAAATTTGAATGTCTTCTGAAATACTGAGATAACTCCAAATGAAGCTTTCAATATATTGAGGTAAAACAATAGACAATCTAAAAAACGTNCTTCTGAAATACTGAGATAACTCCAAATGAAGCTTTCAATATATTGAGGTAAAACAATAGACAATCTAAAAAACGTGTTTGCACAAACACGTAACTCCAAATTTATTTTTAAATGTTTTGTTGTTTCATGTGTAGAAAAATATTTACATATTTTGAGAATTTTTTACGGTGTATTTTTATATCACAGTAGTTTGTTCTGAATTATGCGATTGGTTGATTAATTTTTTACTCGGCTTAGTTATTTGCAGGCGAATTATGAAGGAAAACTGATGTAGTGAGAATTATCACAGGCCTAGTCAAATAGGAAAACAGTTTCTCATCCAGACGAAAGTTAAGGACAAGAAACCTGCAAACATGAAAATACAGTCTTAAAATCTATACTATCGCTTTGGTCATTTCGTGAAAAATCACATCTCTTAGAGTAATTATGGACTGGGTAATACGAGACTTAAATGGGCTCTTAGTGTACAAAAGTATAAATAACTTAAAATTACACATTAAAGAACATTGCTCCCTTATGCGTTAATTTTCACGGAAATAACACATGAGAACGTGTTTGAATAAAAAAAAAAAAATCCAGCGTTGTAAAATAGAGAAAGTGATAGATATTTTTAGAAGTAATATTGTGAGATATAAAATATTTATCCTTCATCAAACATTAATTGCATATTATATATATATATATGTGTGTGTGTCATACATACAAACAAACACACATATTATGGGCACCTACGAATGACATAATTCATGATCTTTGAAACATACTGTGCTTGGTAACTATATCCAAAATGATTCGAAGGTAACATTGAAATGTAGTTGAAACCTTTAATACATGGTTACATAAAGACGGTTTTATTTATCCAAAATCGGTTAAAGATTCCTGTGATTTAAACCACTTTGCACCAGTATTACAGAAAAAAAAACAAAATATATTCTCAGGTAGCCAACTTTCTTCGATTAGATACAGTATGATTAAAAAGAATTTACAAGATGAGAAATATAGACAAAATATATGGTTAATCGTTGCTTTGTTAAGCATTAAATTTAACTGAAACAAATTCTACGGGAGTTAGCTGTTGCGGTATGGAAATGCACAGAGCCTAATGAAAATATACGAGTAGACCTGAGGCTTCATAAGCCTTCTCTGAAAAAAGGGAATACGGTTAATATTGACATAATATGTAAAATTTCCAATGACAAAATTGCATTCGATAATTATGATTTACCTACAACTTTTAGACAATTTGTTATAAATTTTGCTTTTCCTTCTTGTCAAAATTAAGTTATTTGTGTAACATTGTCCATAAAATATCCAGTTAATCATTAAAAAAGACTACGATGCCTTGAAGAGCATTCGAAACTCTTTCGTAACGTGCAAACTAATCTGTACGGTTTAAACGCAGCGATGAAAAGCCTTTTAAAACAAAGCTTACAGAGATTGGAAAGAAAGTAGAAAAATATAATTTGACACCATTCGNAAAAAAAAAAAATCCAGCGTTGTAAAATAGAGAAAGTGATAGATATTTTTAGAAGTAATATTGTGAGATATAAAAATATTTATCCTTCATCAAACATTAATTGCATATTATATATATATATATATATATATATATATATATTATATATATATATGTGTGTGTNGGGCACCTACGAATGACATAATTCATGATCTTTGAAACATACTGTGCTTGGTAACTATATCCAAAATGATTCGAAGGTAACATTGAAATGTAGTTGAAACCTTTAATACATGGTTACATAAAGACGGTTTTATTTATCCAAAATCGGTTAAAGATTCCTGTGATTTAAACCACTTTGCACCAGTATTGCAGAAAAAAAAAACAAAATATATTCTCAGGTAGCCAACTTTCTTCGATTAGATACAGTATGATTAAAAAGAATTTACAAGATGAGAAATATAGACAAAATATATGGTTAATCGTTGCTTTGTTAAGCATTAAATTTAACTGAAACAAATTCTACGGGAGTTAGCTGTTGCGGTATGGAAATGCACAGAGCCTAATGAAAATATACGAGTAGACCTGAGGCTTCATAAGCCTTCTATGACAAAAGGGAATACGGTTAATATTGACATAATATGTAAAATTTCCAATGACAAAATTGCATTCGATAATTATGATTTACCTACAACTTTTAGACAATTTGTTATAAATTTTGCTTTTCCTTCTTGTCAAAATTAAGTTATTTGTGTAACATTGTCCATAAAATATCCAGTTAATCATTAAAAAACACTACGATGCCTTGAAGAGCATTCGAAACTCTTTCGTAACGTGCAAGCTAATCTGTACGGTTTAAACGAAGCGATGAAAAGCCTTTTAAAACAAAGCTTACAGAGATTGGAAAGAAAGTAGAAAAATATAATTTGACACCATTCGTCTAAAATAACTTTTTCTTATTCATCTTAGGACTAAATTATCCTGTGTAATTCGAAGTGGCAAAAACGTACTTAATCTTCTGAAGTGTTAAATATGAGCCAGGTAAATTTTATTTCATGTCACTTTAGAGCCTAGGGTCAGTTTAATTCAAGTAAACAGAAGAATAGGAAAGTTCAGTCATGCTGTAAATATGTGGTTCCACATGAAACACATTGAAACCCAGATAGAACTGTAATAAACACAGTTTATATTTAATTATTTCCAACACGATTACTTCATTCTTGGTAAAAGGTAGTAATTTACAGAAATTCGAATAGAGGTAACTGTTTACTTTTGTTTTTTCCTATTTAGTACCTCGAACATAAATGTTTGTAACAATTTACGGTCTTAAATAAATTAAAAAAGTATATGTGGTAATGATAACGATATGCTTCGCTATATTTGTATCACACTCTCATTCAGATTATGTTTGCTTTTCAGTTGTATATGGCATCACTACTGGTTTTGGGAACTTTGCGAGGACAGTGATCGACTCCGACAAACTAGAGTGAGTATTACTCTGCAACTTAGCTTTAAAACTACTCTTTCTAACAGGACATTAAACTGTATAATTATAGTAGCAAAATATGTTACCAAAAGCATGTTAATCTGAACTAGTAAAAATTTTTTTTTTGTAAAAGAGTTTTTTTTCTTTCGAATATTCGTAAATNCATTAAACTGTATAATTATAGTAGCAAAATATGTTACCAAAAGCATGTTAATCTGAACTAGTAAAAATTTTTTTTTGTAAAAGAGTTTTTTTTCTTTCGAATATTCGTAAATGTATAGAGATTCTTTTTTGTGAAAATTAGGATCGATTTTAGACTCAACGCTTGAAACATCAGTTTATCGTTTTACGCGACACGCGTGAGATTTCCACGCTTTGGTGCAAAAAACTTGGCACAGACCTGATGGGTTAGGGACTGAAATATGTCCGGCGATCATCTCAGTTCTCACCCAGATAACACAAGTGACCAGGCTACGAAACCACAATCTCGAAAGGTCGCGTGCAACGCTGTGCTTCCAAAGGGATCAATCGAATAACTTGTTCACAACCAACAGGCCCGTACAGAAATTACTAGGGCGTGCCGGCCGAATCCTTTTGCTTACTTCTGGAAACCGAAAATACTGAGCGTTTGAAAACATACTGAATTTCGGGCACTTAATGAGAATGTTCTGAGCCAATGAGAAATACGCAACAAAATAAGGGCCAGATCATGTTTTATGTGTAAAACCGATATAACCCAAAAAGTCAAGCAGCCAATGAATAAAAATTACATCGTTAGAATATAAGGAGCACTCAGGGTGTTTCTATAGTCCATTCATCGGGTTACTTCTAAATTTTCAGAAACTCTACTAACGTTGTACTTTCAGGCTATTCTTCCGCCTCATGCAAAAAAAAACTAAGTCTAGAAAATTACACGATAGTGGAAAACGCTCCATATATGTGCGCACTCGAATTAATAATATTTTGCACCATAACTATTTCTTACTTTCTTACTAGGTATTACCAAAACACCCATTCTATCCCTGGTTTTATTCATATTAGTTAAAAATGAAATATTAAAATTTTTATAGATTAAATTAGTCCAATTAAACATATATTATGATCCTTTTATAATAACAGAAGTATAAAACGCTTGTGATACATAACAAATTGAGGACACAAACAAATACGTCATACAGGGGTCATTTTTCAAAAGTTTGATTAAATAAAAGAAAGCGTGGAGATATCGCTAATAGATTGCAGCTCTGCAGTGGCGTTCGCCCACAACATACGCTGAAAAAAAGGTCTCGTTGAATCAAACTGTTTTTTGTTTGGGGTAACCGAATTAATCGTTTGTATAGGGGCAGTGAAATATATTTTGTTGCTGTAACCAAATTATTTTGTTGTTCTTATTTGGTTGCCTCAAGGACAGATTTGGTTGGTGCAACAAAAATATTGGTTTGGCTCTGTGCCCATTACACAGTTTTGGTCGTATAAAAGACTTGGACGCCCGACCGAGACCCGAACCTGCATCGCCTGCGCCCAAGGACCACAGCTCAGCAACCTCAGCTAAAGTGGCTGACTACCAATTAAAAAGGAATGTTCTTAAATATATACTTCAAATACTGGTCAACATGCGCAACTAGATATTTAAAGTTTTAACACGTCATTTCCGCCCAAATATTCCTATACAATAATTGTTTGTTTTAGTGAGCTCTACCACCCCCCTCAATGTTTGTCCCATGATTTTAGAATCACACTGTTTGTATATGTGTATATATATATATATCGCGTATTTTTAGAAATACATCGCTTTGGAAAAGCAGTTTTAAACCATCTTGGGGTGCTCTGAAATGTAGTTCTTAATGTTCGTGACGTCTTAAAAGTAATCTACAGGCATAGTCTCTGAATTGTGTGTTCTTTTCGTAGTTCAGCACATTGGACGCACGTTTTATAGTTCCGTAAAAAAAAACCTGGATTTCAAACACTCTGCAGTGCAGTTCGAACGCTAGGCAGGCGGGCCCATAAAGGTTCGACTTCTCCTTTTTTGCAAGAATTCTTATTTTTCGTGTGATAATTTTGGATTCAGAGTAGTTACTGACAATATAAGATTATGGAAAACTTACATTTTACGAGTTGTACAGAATGAGTATAAAAGAATACCCCAACTTTGAAGGTTACGAACGCCATTCAAACCGTAACACCGGACATGCTGATAAGAGTGTGGAACGAGTTTGATTATCGCGTAGATGTCGTTCGGGCCGCTCATGGTGGTCGCATCGAACATTTGTGAATGTATGGTAAACAAATTTCACGGTTCCGCGGTTCATTTGATTGGCCAATCAAGGTTGTAGGTTGTTTGGTTTTGATATTATACACCTTCAAAGTTGGGGTATTCTTTTATACTCATCCTGTATAATATTTATGTGCTTAATTCTAATCATATGTTATCTGTAGTTGTAAAAAGTCAGGAACATATTAAAATTTTTTTTCAATAAGAATCTGCCTTTTTGCAAGCAGGAAATAACACACAGTGAACTACAGACACACAAGTATAAAACAACTAGTGAATTGTAACTTTCCTGTAATCCAACATTTTCCAGTTACACGCATGAAGCTGAAGTTGTGTTTCTCGTTGGTCGCAGGGAGTTGCAGTACAACCTGATCAGGTCGCACGCCGCGGGGGTAGGCAACCCTCTCAGCCCGGAAAGGACCCGCATGCTGCTGGCCCTCAGGATCAACGTCCTGGCAAAAGGACACAGCGGCGTGTCCATGCGCACCCTCAGCCACCTCGTCGACGCCTTCAACGGTGAGCCGCCGTCGCAGACTTAGAGTTTACAACGGAGGACTCCTAACAACGCCGTCGCGAACAGTTGACCCTTTCGTGCCCGTTGTAGGCAGTCGTCAACACGTTGCACAGGAAGCTCGCATTTGACAGATACTGTACTCTGCAAGGTTCAGTGACACCAGATATCTTCCCAGAGGGTAACTGATTCCTAAACCATTCTACTGCGCTACGTTATGACTGGTCCATATCACTGATCACCAAGCGAAAAGACTTCATCTCATTGGTTGTGATAACGAAACAGGTTCTGTATCAGCCTAAGAACAGCACGCATCAAAAAATCTCTTATTTCCAACGCGATAAATTACAAATTAACTTGGGAATAAAAGGGGTTACAACTTTTCTTACGTTCTGCAAACAATTGCCGGAAATTTTCTTGTATCACCACAATGCTTCTTTATAACAGAGTGCTTCGTGGAAAATACACGATCGTTTATGTATCCACGTGTTGCACTCCAAAACACGTTAGTACAGAAGCTATATCGTGGTTGGATGATTCTAACTCGTAAACGTCGTGTCTGCCAGCACAATCACGGACGTTCGGTGTGAGGTAAATTTAATTCTATTTGGCCCAGTCGAGTATAAATGTCTTGTCACACAGACATGCGGCCGATAATCAAACGAAATTTTGCTAGCACGCACGTTAGAAGTGGTAGTCTAACTTGAGAATTGATATTTTTCGCGAAAAACACGTGGCCCTATTTACAGAGCCGGTCCTGGATATATAACTAGTGCAAGCAAACATTAATTTTTGGCGCCCCAACCCCTCCCCTTTCCACATTAAAATATACAACTATTTTGCAATGGTGGTTAGAGATACTTTATGGCAATAGTATGTGCCAGTAACTTAAGACAGTAACAATGTTTTATTATAACATCCTGCAATTGATATATTACAATTTAAACAATCTATATTATTACAAAACATATTTAGTGCCTGTGGTAACAATGTAATTATTTAAATAACATAATTAAACATATAAATATTAATAATATGAACTTTATGGTAGCTCATGTGCCTAAAGCAAAGAAAACATATTTAATTACAAAGAGATTCTCTTGGCTTTCATTATCGCAAATTCATTGAGAACTGAATCTGTGTCTATTTGTAAGTGCCACTTAGCTGGGGGTTGCTTAACGAAACATGTTGCAAATATTCTCATATTGGAAGTGGTGCATTATGATCATGTGACTAAACGAACCAACAAAAATTAATACCGAAGAAAGGAAATTTTTTTAAATTACAAATGATGTGTTTACTTTCGTTTAAGCAAACGAATCCTAACCGAAAATTTGTTTCATAATGGAAAATTAAAGCTTTATCGTTTGCCTTACAAATATTAAGGATCAATGCAAATAGACGTCACTGCGTATACGAAATAAATATGTGCAGTCCATTCGTTCAACTAACCACATGCACCGAAATTTTTTAATGTTAAAATTACGTACGTGAATGTATAAGTTTTTAATTTTTCGAGGCTACTTTACTATCGTGGAAGTGTTGTATTGCAATTCTGTAATGTTTTGTGATAGCTTTTTTTATTAATCATCGATGCCAAGTGTGATTTTTCGCAACAAAAGATACAATGGTTCATACATGCCTGGGCTGTTTTTTTTTTGACTAGTCAAAAGTTAAACTGTTTTATATTTTATCTGCGGTACTCGTAAAATGTTTTAGCCTCGTTACATATATTTACGTAGCTTTCTTGAAGTATTTATATGAACAATGCTTCATAAAATGATCAACTTTAAAATGAAACTGTTGTCTTGTTTAGGCACTGATTGAATATTCTCTAAACGTAATGTGTATTCCGTTGCAAGTCTCGCTAAATTATGTCCAAGAAAATTACTAAAAATCGTATTGCCCTCAGAAAGCAACACTTACTACAAGAACATTCTGAATTTTTCTACTTAATAGAACTGTTTTATGTTTTACGTACATTACTGCTGTGTTTTAAAGATTAGGTACAAGTTTAGTTAAAGTTAGTAAAGGCTTTTATTTTTAATAGATTCTTTCAGTGACAGTAGTGAACTTAGTTGCGATTTCTAAATCCGCATTTTTACGTAAAATCAGACTTGTCTAAACATTAATATTATGTTCACGATGCGTCCTTTATGCACTATGCAATGTCTCGCCGGTAATATTACAAGCAATTACACACTGTGATGATAATACATATCCCCATTTAGGATATTATCGTTAATTTATATCTTGACTTTCATCACCAACCAAAATTGAACTTTCTGAAACCGTGATAGATTGTAGAGAACACCATTAACGATATTCATATGCAATCTATAAACGCCCGATGTCTGAATTTATTGATCAAATATGATTAGCACCACAGTCACACGTGTGCGACACCTTTAATTGGGCTCTCGTTAGCAATATTTTAAATTAAAAACAGACGAATTTATGCTAAACTTGTACTAAATATTTCTCGTCTGTAGTAAAACCAAAGTGTTGCCAAAATGCGTTACATTATGCTCAGTCTCGAATCTAATCAAAGTAATCATACATTATTACATATCGTACATATAGACCTAATGTCAGAGATACATTTTCGCTGTAAAAATTACACGCCTTTAATATAAATCAACGAAAATGAGACGGAGCCGTATGCAGTGTAGTGAAGGCAAATATTTTTTCCATTTATTTCAAATACTTTCGTGGCTTGTCCGTACTTAATAAATTAATATTTTATCAGTAAGCAATCTGCCTAGTAATACTCCAGTTTCTATGAATATATTGGCTTTACTTCTTGTAATACCTTGAAAACGCACATATAAACAAACCGCGTGTCTCTCACGAGTTTTTAGCTCACGTTGTGTTTCGTCATCAATGCATAGGTTCTTTCAGCAAATAAGGACTTGAATCCAGCCTCAATAAATTTGATACTATAGAACTTCTTAGTTTTATTTACCAATGATTTAAATTACAAATGTAAATACTGTATAACACATTTGGGGTTATCTACACACAATTTTTTTTTCAGTAGCAGCAATTTTAATTTTATATTACTTCTTGGTAAAGGGGCCATTAAGGAATTTAAGTGGCCGATTTCGGGATCATAAGCTAATGGCTACCTGGCGCTGTTTAAGGGTCACTTAAAGTTGGTGAAACAGTCCGCATCCTCAAGTGCCACTTACTGTGGATTTAAGTAACCCTTACATATATAAGGGGCTGTTGGTGAAACTGGTCATCAAGTCCTATAATTATCTTTAGAATACTGCGTTACAACGCACTCTGCAATGCCTTGCGCCTTCTCAAGTCCCGACAGCATGCACGCATCTGCTTTTGTCTTACATCAACTCTTGCATAAACTGATAGACAAACCCACATGAGATGTGTCTGTGATTGGTTGAATGTATTTAAACGCACCCGATAGAAGAGCCCATTTTAAAAATGAATTATGCCTTCCAACGTGGTATGGCAGGTATATAGTATTTTTTTAAGATAATTTATTCATGTTACCTACTGTACCGGTCAGTTTTCATGCTTCGCAATATTAAATTATCGTTTTCGTTTTAAAAAATAAGTAAGTAGACGGCAATGTTTTTAAAAACAATACGTATTTTTTAAATTCATGTTTATAACACTTCATCAAAATTTTTGCCAAGTGTATTTGAAACTTTTGTCTTCTCGCAATATACATATAGCGGCAAATGTTCATCAAATTTCCTTGATGTGATTTACATGTTGTCGTTTCACATCTGTAATGACAACCCATGCCATTCTGTTCCTTTGCAGTAGTTCGGACTTCTGTTGTATTCTGGAAATAATTAAAAACAATAAAAAAAGTAATTATATGAAATTGTTTATGTATGGGTAACGACATGCTGTACACTCTTTTGTCACTCATATGTGCTTCCGTTTTGGTACAATATTCCGATTTTATAAACTTCGAAAAACTTAAAAACCCGTCAAGATTGATTACTAGCATCAAACATCAATTATCACAAACTAACACAGTGTAAACATCGACCTACTCTAAATATAAATTTTACATAGTAGAAATCTACTTGAAATTCCGACATTAAACTTGTACCTGCTTCATTCAGGGCAACTGATATTGACAACTCGCTATTCGTTAAACTTGTATCATGAAGTTTTGTTAAAGAAAATAGGTTATAAAAAAAAACCTTTTAAAAACGTTTGCTTTTTTTTTCTTCTTTTTTTTTTTTTCAGTTTGATGCAGTGTTATTTTCCAGTGAAATTCTCCAAAGAGTTTTTCCTAGAATTGGTTACTCATGAAACAACAAAAAGCTCACGGCTCGAAATACCATAAAACTTTCTTCCCCTGTAATCAATGTTAAGACTTAGTGGAAACCTGACATTCGCGTAGAAGTGGCGCAATACCGAGTTGCTTCCGTGTCTCACGATGGCTGAGCGCTCGGTGAAGCGTGGAGGGAAACGGACGGACGAGCCCACTTAACTCTCTGGCAGGGGGTGTCGCCTGCCGCTCGCGACGTCAGTGAGCGAAGGCAACAGGGCAGGAGGCATGGCCCCTCCTGCCTCGTGAATATGCTTTCACTGAATTGTGTGACTGTAAAGTGGCTAAAAAATGCCTTTCAGTAAAATAATTATTTGGTTTTATTTATAATTATACTCCTGATATTATTCCAAAAAAAGTTTCTTTGTCAATTGGTTCCTTATCTTTTTTTTTTTTTTTTTTTTTTTTTTTTTTTTTTTTTACATTTTTGCTTTATGAACGTAAGATGGTTTTATAGCGCCTTCGCTTACATCTGGGACCGGCCCTGACTATTTTTAATAATTAGAAATCTAAAGTACTTACTTGTTGGACTTCAACTTAATTTTACAAATTTCACCCGTAACCTGTAGTAAAATTTGTTCCAACTTACTTCTACTTTGACGAAAGTTACTCTTGACAGCTAGTTTCCCCAGAAGGATTGTTTGTAAAGATAAATTAACTGAGGTGGAGAAGAAGCAACGACGGAATAAAAGGGCAGATGAAATGGCGGTACCTCGAAAATTTACTGGAAACATCCGCCACTTTTCCCCGCATGCGAAAATCGGGAATTAATCGAACCCGGATCGCCATTTTAGGTGACGGGTGCGCTAGCCACGTTACCACAGCGGCTCCATCATTGACTCTGAAATTTGCCAGCACAACTGTCAAAATCACGCAAGCAAAGTAATAGCGTAAACGTTTTTTAAATTTTTTTTTCTCAATATAACTGTACTTTTGTATAAAACAATTCTTTTTACGTTGTAAATGCACAAAAACGAAACTCCGGTCAGGAGAAGTACCAAAAATTTCAAAGCACGTATTTACGAAAACGGCGTGCTAACATATAGTCAAAGTAATCTTGTTTTGACAGTTGTAATGGCAAAAAGATGCAGTTCAGTATTGAGACAACACACGGCTCAGTTAATACGCAGTTGGCACACAGTCTCTACCCCGCACTTCCTCTTCTGTTTAAGAAGGCGCGGGACATAGAATATTAACGACGTACACGATAATAGAAATTTACAGTTTATCCGACTGTGTATTTGTGTATTTGCAGCCTGATGTGTATTCCGTACTGTGTACGAGTTAAAAATTCCCATCGTAGTTTTGGACAATCTTTTTTTACAACGAGGGCAGCAGACAATAAATAAATAGACGAGGCTCTAGTATACGCATACATGTGGAGTGAAGTATACAGGTTATTCAAGACCATCCACAATAAGGGGATAGAACAAGTGGGGCAATTTATCCCAGGCCCGCGGCCCCCTAAGGGCCCTCCAAGCCCGTAGACTAAAGGCCCTTTCACAAAATCAAATTTTACGTCACTTTTTCTTCAAATTCATTGATTTCAATTCCTTGAGTGCTGTGTGACGTCACTCGGAAATAAAAATTGCTACCATTTTTCTTTCAAGCCATTGATGTGACTCATATTCCTTCAAATAATTTTTGTTTAGAATATGTTCTATATTTTCTTGTATCCAATTTTTTCAATTATCACTCAGAATTATTAAAACAATGTAAACATAAAATGTAGTGTCCTAATACTTAAATTTATCCGAATTTAAACTAAAAAAAATATTTGCATGTATTTATTTTATGTAAAGTAAATACATCATCTGAGAAAAGATACTTTTGTTTTGATTTTGACAAATAATTTTTTCATTGTCTAAGGTTTGTAGAGGTTAAAATAAATGTTACTGAACTTAATAAAAATGTTTTAAAACTGAAATACCAGCTAAAAATGTTCCAGTGGTAACTTCAACATTTATTCAATTCAGCTGCATATGTGAAAAGCCCTTCAAAACCGTGATGTAATAATTTAATTCTTATCTAATTCAACTAATTTAAGTGCATGTGAACACTTTCTGTATTCAATGAGTTAAATTCCATTTATCAAATTCAATTAAATATTTCATCTTGTGAAATGGCCTCAAAGAAAGTTTTTCCCAGCGATAATGTACTACCATTGTCACGAAGATGCAAAACCCGCCCATAAAAACTTATAAAACATTAATATTTATTAGTTTGTCAGAAAACGATAATCTCGTTTCCAAGCAACGTGTGCTCTACTGGTGACGGGTATTACGTTGTGTCACGCCAAATAGGGGCGACAAATAAGCTTTACCACAAGCCCACCGGGTCACGAAAATGGATTTACCCTGACCCCCCAAATCCCTTGTCATATCCCCTGGTTGGCCCTAAGGTCATTGAACCCACAAATGTTTGCAGTCTCTGGGAACAGACATTCGTGAGACAGAAGAAGTGTTGTGTTGATTGCAGCCTCGTGCCTGTCTTTCGTCCCGGAGCAGGGGTCCGTCGGTGCCAGCGGAGATCTGGCTCCACTTTCTCATCTCGCCCTGGGGCTCCTAGGAGAAGGACAGATGTGGAGCCCCGAGACAGGCTGGAGCAACGCCCTCAAGGTAACGCACAAGCCACTCTTCGATCCGAACTACCTGGAGCTAGATTACACAACATTTAAACCTGCTAGACATACATCACGACGCAACATTCACTCCAGCCGGGAGGCTGGAGGGGAGCTTCACTCCACCCGCCGAACGCACGAAAACGTAATTGTACTTAAAATAGGCAACACCAATAAAACTCGCCTAAATAAGGGCCCGGTGCCCAAAGCCCCACATTACACTGCCCCTGCCGCCGACCCAATGATTTGAGAAAGTGTCAGGGTGCTTTTGCTTCACAAACAGCTAGTGAGTTATGGGAGTTTCGGCTTCCGGTCTCATAACACTAAAAGCCATTCGGTGGCGTATGAGAGTTCGGCAGGTAGATTACAGAGCAACAGGTGAAATAAAATGAATAAGTAAAGGGGCGAAGGTATGACAATCCTCCAAGGAGGTCATAAATATGCAAAACAAAAGGAAATAAAATTATAAAAAGAGACTGCCTCGGTAACCAGGCGAAAAAAAAAAAAAAGGTAGTCACTAGATCAAGCCAAAGGCCAAATTATATTATTAAGAGAGTAAAAAAAAAAAAAAAAAGGAAAGGGTATTACATTTACCCCTGCATTGCCCAAAAAGGGAACAGGTCCGTGGGTGACAAAGAANAAAAAAAATAAAAAAAAAAGAAAAAAAAAAAAAAAAAAAAAAAAAAAAGCAAGAAGTTACTGATATAACTAATGAGCCTACTTTCCTCAACAGGGGTGCAATTAATTTTTTTAATGATTTCGTAAATACTGAGTTAGTAAGAAGGACTTGAGTTCTCTTTGAAAGCAATAACTTTAGAAACGAAACCAGAAACTTATGCAACAGTAGTGAGACAATTACAAATACACACATGCCTTAGCGCTGCTTGTGTAAAGAACTTGATGGGAATCGGTTGTTTGGACCTTGAGATATGACATATAAAACCTTATTTTCTAATTTGATGCTATCATACAAAACTGCCAGACAAAGAGGTTCTATATACGATGATTCTAATGTATACTGTCTACATACAAATTTTGGCTGAATTTGGTTAAATTGTTTAATATATATATATATGTCAAAATTACAAAACTGATTTATGAATCTGCTATTTTGAACATCATTAACTGATAAATTTAAATCATGAAAGTTTACATGACCTTCTGTAGCATTTATGGTGTACACAATTTGGAACAAATTTATTTGAAATGTCCCAGTGTAACATTTGGTGGGAATCGGTTGATTGGTCCTCAAGACATGGCATAAAACCTCCATAATTTTCATATGGCGATCTTCATAAATGGAGGACAAAAAAGTAATGTAGTAGTAATTTTCGATGATCGTATACTACCAATATACAAAGTTAAGTTAAAACATATTAAATAGTTTCGTAGATATCGCCCACAAAACTGAAACGATTTTATAGCCACCCTTCTGAAAATAAGTGTGCCCCACTTAAAAAAAAAAAAAAAAAAAAAAAAAAAAACCATTAATTATTATGGCCTACCACAGTACAATATCTTCGCCAAATTTTGTAAGACTGGGTTGATTGTTTTCCGAGATACGAGATAAAATCATCATTTCCTATTGGTATTCTTACAAAATGGCAGAGAAATGAGCTCTGCATAGACAAACTTGATGGTTGTAATAGGTACTGCCATCATACAAAGTTAAGTAGGAATTTGTTTAAATAATAAAATATACAGATCAAAAATATTTATGTGGCCACCATTTTGAAAATAAGTGCCTAACCTACATAACAAATACAATTTTACACCACCTGCTGCAGTACTATTTGTTTGCCAAATTTGGAAGGAATCTGTCAATTGTTTACCGAGACGTGTCCACGAACCCATGGAGAAGGCACTGGCTGATGTGGACTCTGTTCCCTTACCATTTACACAGCCAACAATAAGTCTCTTCCCTGAGTAATATAATACACGACGCGTTAATGCCAGTAAACAATTTTGCTAACTGCATAATTTTCGTTCAGGACTGCCACATATGGGTAAAAAAAAGACTTTTAAAAAGTCCCGAGTTACCTAAGTGTCTCGTGTAATCCCCCGCAAGTGACGGCGGTGTTTCGGGTAAATATAAATACGGTTACGAGCAGGGCTGTTTTGAAGATTGGTAACAGAAAATATTAAGGCGAAGCGCAGTAGTTTACTTGAGTGTTCAGGTTAGGGGCACGAATGTTTTGAAGGTTGGTAACAGGGTGTTTATTTAGGCTACGAGCAGGGTTGTCCTGAAGGTTGGGTAGCAGAAAGGTTTCAGCTACGAGCAGGTGTGTTTTGAAGGTTGGTAACCGACAGTGTTTTGATCACGAGCAGAGATGTTTTATAGCTTGGTAACAGAAAGTGTTTAGGTTTTCAGGCAGGACAGGACTGTTTTGAAAGTTACTAACATTGTTTATGTTACGAGCAGGTATGTTTTGAAGATTGGTAAGATAAAATGTCTGGATTGCGAACGGGAATGGTCTGAAGGTTGGTAACAGGAAATAAGGGATGTTTCCAAAGTACGGTAACAGGAAGTGTTTAGGTTACGAGCATGGCTNGGGGGGGGGGGGGGGGGGCTGCCCCATTGCGCTCCTCCCCCCACCAGAGTGATGCGCAAGTGTTACTCTGGTTAAACCAGCGTCAATTGAAAGAAAGTTGACCCACCCCCTCTGTACTAGCACTTTCCCTATCAACTAGTAAAGAGCATGATTCATATCCATCTGTCTCCTGTAGCATTTTATTTTAAATATGATAATGCATGTAACAATTTTTAATTCTTTCCTGTCGAAAGGGTTTTTGTTTTTACGGGGACCATGCCGGTTTTTCCCTTTCTCTTCTTAATATAGTTTAGCTATAAGTACACTTAGGGAGGTTCTCGTGGCCAAATGCTGGCCATGGCAGCCCAATCCCTCTTTGCCGCGATGCATGTCTCCTTGCATGATACTCCCTTCCTTGTAGGCGTATGGGGCTTAGCCCTGAGACGCACTTAACTCCCGTCCCTACCGGCGGGCTCACATAACACTTAGTTTTTAGAGTAGTTAGTAAAAAAAATGAATATGAAGGTTGTGAGGGGGCGGTGGCAGGTGCTGGAGTTCCACGGGCTGCAGCCGATGAAGCTGAGCGCCAAGGAGGGCATCGCGCTCATCAACGGCACGCAACTGATCACGTCGCTGGGGGCGGAGGCCGTGGAGCGGGCCCACATCATCGCGCACCAGGCCGACGTCGTGGCGGCCCTCACCCTCGAGGTGCTCAAAGGCACGTCCAGGGCCTTCGACTCGGACGTGCAGCTCATCCGGCCCCACAAGGGCCAGGTGGAGGTGGCCAGCCGACTCAGGGCGCTGCTGCACTCGGACATATACCCCTCGCAGATCGCAGGTGACTCGGCGACTGTTGTTGCACTGAGAGAATGATGCGTTCCAGCCAACCAAACACTAGTTCGTATAAGGCCAGAAATACATTTGTTTGTCCCAACAAAATCTTCTGTTGAGTAAACAAAACTCGAAAAGCAACAAAATCTATAAAAAAAACTTATGTGATGGGCCAAAAGAAATTAGTCTTTCAAAAAAATACGTAGTTGAATCAACTGCATATATTTGTTTGGCCAAAAATTTGATTGCCTTAGTTAGAAAATGCAGTTCGATAGTTTAATTGTATTTTTGTGATCATTAGTATATAGTGACAGTGTTTGTTTTGTGTAAACATCTAAATAAAACAAGTTCAAACAGAAAACTAAAAAGTAAGACCGTGAAATTTGAAATAGTTATTCATGCGCGTTGTCCAGTATTTAAACTGTATGCTTAAAAAAAAAATATTCCAATTTATCAGTAGCCACTTTAACTGGCGATGCTTAGGGGTAATGCTCGACCGCAAACGAACTTTGTTCGAATCTCGGCCGGGTTGTTTTCAACAACAAAGTATTTAATATGCCCCTATAAAGGATGTTCACGATAAAGTGAGAACTTTGGAAATCAACCTTTGCAAAATGTCACTGTCCCTACCTGCGTGTATTTTTAACGGGCACACGTAGTGGTCATGCGCCCAGCAAAGTTGGTATCGACGGAGGGAAAGTAGTTCCATGTTTCAAAGTTGAATTAAAAGTGTTCGGTAAAAATTTGTCATTACTACAATAATTAATTTTTTTTTACTGATTTTTTGATGCATATACGTATAAGGATTAGAGAGTTGGTAAAATATTTACTTTTATAATAATTTTACAGTTTCGCTTGACTGGCGCATGAATAAAGTGATCAGACCCACGGAATTGTTGATTTTACATACGGCGGAAGGATACACAATCTGCTTACAAGTAGATCTTGAGTAGGGCTTTCAAAAGTGCTCATTTTACCGTGAAAAAACCTATAAAAACAATTCATTTGGTTGCGCCAAACAAATTTTGTTTAATTGAACAAAACTTTTTCTCAGTGTAGGGACAGGAAAATTCCGCGAATTCATTTCAGTAGAAGATAGATTTCAAAAACACGCGCACACTGAAGTCACTTTTGCAAATTAATCACAGTTCATTAGTAGAGACCTGAAAAATTCGCTGTTTCATTTCGGGACAAGCTAGAATTCAAAACATCGTACGTTTGTATTGCTTATACTATTGGTCCACCCATTAGTTTACTTCTCCTGTACAACTTTGAGCCAATAATCAACACACAATAAAATGCAGACCGAATCACCGTCTTCTGCTAATACAACAAGCAACCAATGAACAGTAATATTTGAATGATTTTACATGCGACAATTGAGTATAGCCTACAGGTCATTGAACTCGCGAATTATTCAGTTTTCTATTCATTAGACATTTCCTGGACGTATCTGGGTCAATAGCAGACTTGCAAGTAAACAAGTAGCGAATCCCACACCGCCAGGTGTTGGGTAACACTAGCTACTCTCTCTGGGGCAGCAGTCAATGAACCTGAGGCTCGAGTGTACACAGGACAGTGAAGCCTAGCCTACAAGTCATTTAACTCGCGAAATTTTCCTGCCCCTAACTTTTGTTTACTATTTTGTGGGGCAGCGGTGGCGTAGTGGCCAGGGCGCTCCTCTCCCACCACGGCGATCCGGGTTCGATCCCCGGCGTGTTCACTCCCGGATTCTCGCATGTGGGAATCGTGCTGGACGGTGCCGCTTGCCAGCGGGTTTTCTCGGGGTACTCCCGTTTCCCCGCCCTTGCGTTCCAGCGCCGCTCCATTCTAGGGTTTCACTTCTGTCATGCTCGGGGATGGCGGTCACCTACGGGTCCCAGCTGGAAAGACCGTCACTCGGAGGGTGTTGCCTTGCCCTGGGTGCACTCCCCACCCGCCATTATTATACTGTTTTGTTTTGTGAAACCGAGATATAGGATACCTGTAGTGGGGGTAGTTCGGCCGAGTCTAGCCGTTTGGTGCAAACTAGTATGCATGCATTTGTTTCGAACAACTTCCTGGGTATATTTCATGACATAAGTGTTACTCTGAAGTTTCGGATATCGTGTCGGCTATCATTTATTTTTAGCAATTCGCGGAAGTTTGTTTTCATTGGTTGTTTACATTAACATTGGCGCCCTTTTTTCTAAATGAATAACGAAACGGGAAAAAATATTTCGCATATCACTTAAAATATTTCAGAAATGTTTTATTAAAGACTCAATTTATACAAGTGCCGAAAGATTTTTAATAATCTGTATTTATAATAGCCACGTAAGACACATTTCGCCTCACCATGGATACGTGTTTTTCAGCAAGTGATTGAATTACACATCTGTCCTGATATATGATCGAAGGGCGAGAGTGTGTGAATCGTCCAGGACATGGTTATTGCACATACATTGTAGGGCGTCCGTCATTACTGAGCATGCGCGGTTCCACCTGTAATTTTTGAGCATAGAATCCCAACCTAACATGACCATAAAAGAGTTTTGGGTAATTTGTATAGAACGCAATAGGCCTACGAGAGTATTGTGTACATTTAATTATCATGCACACATAACTTTCAGAGTTCCGGCGAAAATGTTCATATCATAATGTTAAATGTCCGTGATAGATACTAATTCTATATATAAATGTAATCTGAATGCTGATGTAAGCAGGGTGTTACAGAGAGCCACAGGTTCTGCAACTAAGTGCAGGATGATAGAAGCATATAAGTAACAAACGAATAAGTAGGCTTGTGACTGGGTGTTGCAGAGAGCCATAGGTTCTGCAACTAAGTGCAGGATGATAGAAGCATATAAGTAATAAACGAATAAGTAGGCTTGTGACTGGGTGTTGCAGAGAGCCACAGGTTCTGCAACTAAGTGCAGGATGATAGAAGCATATAAGTAATAAACGAATGAGTAGACTTGTGACTGGGTGTTGCAGAGAGCCACAGGTTCTGCAACTAAGTGCAGGATGATAGAAGCATATAAGTAATAAACGAATAAGTAGGCTTGTGACTGGGTGTTGCAGAGAGCCACAGGTTCTGCAACTAAGTGCAGGATGATAGAAGCATATAAGTAATAAACGAATGAGTAGGCTTGTGACTGGGTGTTACAGAGAGCCACAGGTTCTGCAACCGGGTGCAGGACGCCTACACGCTGCGGTGCTGCCCGCAGGTGCACGGGATCGTGCACGACACCATCAAGTTCGTCGAGGGCGTCATCAGTGTCGAGATCAACAGCGGCACCGACAATCCAGTATCCTTAACACGCAGTCGCCTTCCGCGCGCTCTGCCTATCAAACTAGGCATGATTAAGATATCATCTTAATCCGTGTCTATTATGCATGTGTATATATGCATGTACATATAATGAAATAGCAGTAGTAGCATGCAGTTTTGTGAGATTGACCTGTAAGTGATTCCGTCAAGACGTCTTATTAATCTACATGTTTATATTAACTAATATTTCGTATTTTGGAAAAAATTAAGTTTACACATTTTTCGAGAAAAACATGCGCAATATTATCATTTGTATACATAAAGGCCCACCCATATTACGTATTGTATAAAGGTAATGGTGTTCTTCGGAAACACACTGTGCGTGGTGTGGCTATCGAGTAACGGGACCGGGAATTCCTGAAATTGTGCACTTAGTGGGAAGTGAAGCAGATGTTGGGTATGTGTGTCTTCTCGACATTTGGGGTGCCTCTAGAACTGTATTCGGTTCAGGCATGACATTTTGAAGCTGCTGGTTCCAAGATGTAGAAAACAGTTTCTGGGTATGAAGAAGATTAGGAACTAGAGCATTACATCCTCAGTGGGATGGAATTGTCGAGAGGTTTAACCGCACCGTTGGGCAGTACCTGTCGATCTTCGTGTCAGACAACCAACGTAAATGGGACTCAAAGGTGCCATTATTTCTCTAGGCTTACCACTCGGCAGTATACAAATCTACAAGTGTGACACTATTAAGAATGCTGTTTGGGAGAGCGCTACACATTCCTAGTGACCTGCCGTTTGGATGGCCGATAGAATAATAAGCTGGCGCCCCAGAGTATGATGGAGTTACGCCACGGACAAGTCGGCTTTCGTAACGTATTCTCGACAGCCTCTCATAATACCCTTAATAGTAACAGGATGAAGAGTGAAGACAACGCATGACAGGATAATGTTGAGTGTGGTATTTCAAGTAAAAGTGATGTGGTTGTACAACAAACAAAAGCAAAAAAGTTAATGCCCGAAACTACAAAAAGGTTGGGAAGGCCTCTATAGAATTCTGAAGCAGATTAATGATCCGGTCTTTCAGATTTACCTTCAAGACTCTCGGGTGAAGCCTAAGGTTGTTGACATCGACCGATGGTCTCTCTACGAAGGTCTAGCTAGATCTTGCAGAGTCTGAGACTAACTGACTTGAGGAGGGGGCAGTGTTACATGCGGTCGCTTGCCTTCGTGTCGTTCCCTTTCCCCCTCGCGAGTGCTTAGCTCAATCCTCCCCACGATGTCATCACTGGTGTCCAAAGGACAGGAAGCCGAGCCATCACGCTGGCCGCGATAACGCCACCGGGACTGACGTCTCTGGAAGAATGAATGCCTTGGGATCCAGAGCGTGAATATTCTGTTCATCATTTCCCTCGGCGCTACCCAAGGTGCGGAAACGTTTCTGGGCCAACCTTCTCGCCTATATAAGCTGTGACTTTCTTCTATATCGGGAGTCCTGAATGGCCATTAGTGCCGGGTATATGCAATCATCGGGGCGAAGAGCGACGACGTAGTGACCAACGAGTGTAGTCTACGATCATCGGGAGAGAAGAGACTGACTGACCGGCTAGACTGTGGGAAAGTAGGATTTGATGCGTGAGTTGCGGGCATTTGGAATGATGTTATTGTATGGCAATGGACATTTTGATTTTATATGTGTAACAAATAAGTGAATGAGTTGAGAGATTTGAGCGACTCTTAACAACGAGGTCTTGAGAGCCGGTGAGGGTGGAATGAGTTGAGAATGGAGCAGGGCGGAGGAAACGGGAGATCCCCAAGAAAACCCGACTACCAGCGGCATCATCCAGCACGATCTCTACTTGTGAAAATCCGGGAGTGACCCGGTCGGGGATTGAACCCAGTTCGCCTTGGTGGGAGGCGAGCAGGCTAACCGCACAGGCACCGTGTCCCACTTTAATAAGTGAAGATTACATGACTGTATCTAGCATAGCAACACTGATAAGGACATTAAATATACCTGAGGTTGGCATAAAAATTGTGCTCACTGGTTGGAGTAACAATTGTTAATAGTAAAGAGGGGCAAACGTATTTTGTAAACAATAGTTGTATGTATTTAGATAACATTGTAAATCAATTAAGAATTATAATTTAGTTGTGGAGTGGAGAGATTTTGGTGGCTCTTAAAATCGAGGTCTTGAGAGCCGATGCGGATGAAGTGAGGTGAACATGGAGATGCACCGGAATGCAAGGGCGGTGAAAACTGGTGATCCCCGAAAAAACCCGCCGACCAGCATCGTCCATCCCGATTCCCACGTGTGAAAACCTGGGAGCGACCCCGCCGGGAATTGAACACTGTTTTTCTAGGTAGGAGGCGAGTAGTCTGACCACTACACCACCGAGGCCCATATAAATTAGTTTTTATGTTATCTCACATCAATCCATCTCTCACGAACTTGGACACGAATCATGTCATTTGCAACAGTATGTGCAGTGCTTCAGGTTCAAGAGCTCGCTAGACCGACAGTGCGTACCTGCCTGAACCAGTGACTTTCCTTAGCACATTCCAGATCGTTCTAGCCGACAGAGGCGAGATAATCTCAGCAGGCAACTTCCACGGGGAATACCCTGCAAAGGTGCTTGACTACCTGGCTGTGGGGGTCCACGAGCTGGCATCCATGAGCGAGAGGCGGATAGAACGACTTGTCAACCCAGGTAGGTACCCTACTTTCTGTCATTGCTGCACACGAGGACCCCCTTACGACATCCGACCATCCGATCATCCATCCGACCATCCGATCGTCCATCCATCAGACCATCCGATCATCCATCCATCTGTTTGCCTATTGATTTATCACCGCCTCTCAGCTCCTCTCACCGCCTCTATCACCATCCTCTTTCCTGCCAGTTCCTTTATCATCCCGGTCACCTCGACGTCATCCCGCCACTTGCAACGTGGATGCATTCATTTGTTACCCTTCGGTGTTTGTGACAATCCTAACATTCGTTCTAACCACGTCCCGAACCAGGCAATTTGTCTCTGCTGGATGCTACCATCAACATGTTTCCCAGTATTCATTCCTCGCCAGGTGACCCTGTCCATCTTCCTTTTTCCTTTCAGACTGGAATATAATAAATTGTTCTTGTGGGCCTCAATTTTTCCGTGCAATACGCTCTGCTGCAGAATACAGAAAACTATTCGTAAATTTTTTTATCAATTTTGCATTTTTCTCGAAGAAATTGCTACATTTCGTACTTTTAAAGCGATGCTTTGCATCAACTAATTATTTTAAAAATAATTTTAAAAAAAATAAGCATTTACTTGACGATAATTTTACTTCTACATGTGTTAATAGAAAATAAAGTGAATATTTTCTGTAATAACAGTTTGGCAAGGCTTTTGTTACTAAGTGATTTACGTATTTTCAAAATACAAAAAATTTTTATTAAATGTTTTTATGTGGATTTTAGTGTGGTGTTAACACAGATAAATATATTAATTTCTATTTGATGGCACGTTTTATTAGCCACTGCAACCTCGAACTTACGAAAATATTTCATATGTAACTAAATATGAGTCATCAATGTCTTGAATAATGATTCAGGGTGTTTTGGTTTTGTGGGAAGTAACTAGCATATGAATAGTATACTGTTTTAGGATGTTTTTTTTTAGTTATGTGGGAAGTATCTTGGATTTGAGCCTACTTACATATATATA
This sequence comes from Clitarchus hookeri, assembly GCA_002778355.1. NCBI lineage: Eukaryota > Metazoa > Arthropoda > Insecta > Phasmatodea > Phasmatidae > Clitarchus > Clitarchus hookeri. The sequence continues at coordinate 51,334 of NQII01001568.1, forward strand.
TATATATATAAGTATTACCTTATTCACGCACTTGCTTGGTTACTCGTCGGAATGTTCGTCTCGTTTACTGGGTGAATATTGACTTCCTTTCTTACAGAAAGGTCTATATGTTGTCTATGCATTTGCCAAACCAGGTTAGCTTGGCTTTTACACATGTTATCTGTGTGTTTTTATGTCATATCATGTATTTTTTACAACATATAAAAGTACTATTCAATGGCAGTTTTGAGAACTATAGTTATTTTGCATCAGTATCACTAAACGAACACCTTTATTCTTTAATAATCATTGGTCTAGTTGCTAGATGTAATTTTGTCAATGTGCAAATCTTGACCTCAACTGTCTGTTTTGTTCACCCGAATAAGTAACTAGTACTAACAAACGTGCTGATATTTTTAAAATAATTTCTCTTGTCTCCGCTTTGATGAGGGAAAGGCTCACACATCTTGTGTTTACTTCAACACCTTGCAATGACACATCCATGGCTTATGCGGGATTCAAAACAGGAACTTTGTAAAATAAAAAGATTTACGGCTGTTTAAGATCCCGAAATTATTTTCTTTAACTATAGCAAAGTTCATACTTTTGTGATATCGTATCAANAAAAAAAAAAAAAAAAAAACAACAACATCGGTGAAATTAATTTTCAAAACTAAAACCAACGGAATTAAGATATTTAAAATTTACACATCTCCTCAAATAAATCTGAAAATTGTATTAAAATGAAATATTTGACTACAACTTAAAATAAATTGTTATGTCACCAGAATGCCGCAAATAAATTTTATGGGTATTTGAAATTCGGCTCTTCTGTAAATTCATTTAACGTTTTACTATACACGTCAAATGTAAAAACTGCTGGAAGTTAAGGCGTAATCACGGGTGAGTCTAAGTCGCACTGCAAAGCAATTTCTTCTTAGTACTGTTGCGATTCCAAAAAAAAAAAAACATTTAAGTCAAGCCGGACAATAGGAACCAAGTTTAAAATATAAAAAAAACGCCAGATTCTTCAAAAACCATAAAACTTATTTTGGGCACTCTTAACGGCCTTTACCGCGGAAGTGCAAGAGATAGTGCAGGAATAACAGTTTTAAAAAGGGTCTTATTGGCTTAAAATATTCAAACTATAACGTAGTTTTTTCTTGACAGGGTAAAAAGTCCTTGAATGTCGACTGCAGGTTGAGACAACTAGCCAGTGTGAGAGAAATATCTGTGCTTTTTTCCAGCACTGAGTGAGTTGCCGGCGTTCCTGGTCAAAGACGGAGGACTCAACTCCGGGTTCATGCTGGCTCACTGCACGGCCGCGTCCTTGGGTAAGTTACCGCACGTGACAAAACTTCTTGCACTCAGCACAAAAAAAAAAAATGGTTCCGTAACTTGAGTGTAGAAGTTTCGGGTGGCTCTTAACAAAGACGTCTCAAACGCCGGTAAGAGTGAAATTAAGCGAAGGTGGAGCAGCGGCGGAATGCAAGAGCGCGCTGAGAGAAATATCTGTTCCAACCAACAAAACATTTACCAAAGGATTATTATTTTTTGAATAAATGAAACCTGAGAAGCAACGAAATAAATTTTGTTTAATCTAACAAAAGACACGTTTGAATAAACCGAGTCAGAAAAAATAGGAAGTTAACTGCGAATGGACTATAGAGAGTATGTGACGTGTTGCAGTGTCGGAGAACAAGGTGCTGTGCCACCCTGCCTCCGTGGACTCTCTCAGCACCAGCGCCGGCACAGAAGATCACGTCTCCATGGGATGCTTCGCTGCCAGGAAGAGCTTGCAGGTCCGTATGAATTCTCCGCGCAACGCAACCGACCCATCCCTCCCCTTCCTTCCGGTTCCCTGAACTCGCTTAGCCCACACTCTAATAATTAGGGGCAGTGATAATTCGCGAAAAGATTTCGAGACAAGATAGAGTCCAAAGCATTGTAGGGTCGTCCAGCTTCTTTAATTGGCTAAAAAAAAAATGTTCTGACCCGTGTTAACCTTGCGCACGAATCACAAAGGTTCAGTGTTGGAGTTACTTAGTCCTGAGTGGCTTGGTCAAAGACAGACACGGCACCAGCAGCCAATGGAGTTATAACGACAGCTGAGGTGTGTATATAGTATTGAAGTCTACTGTGTGCTGCGAGTTTTACGCGAAAAGTCACTGGCCCTACTAATAATGAATCAGTAGAGACCTGAAAAATTCGCGAGTTCAATGACCTGTAGGCTATACTCCATTGCCGTATGTAAAAATCAAGAAAATATCACTGTTCATTGGTTGCTTGTTCTATTACCAGAAGACGGTAATTGGGTTTGCATTTTACTGTGTGTTTATTATTGGCTCAGAGTTGTCCAGGAGGTGTAAACTAACGGGCGTGCCAATAGCATAAGTAGGGCCAGTGTCTTTTCGCGTAAAAATCTGAGCACACAGTAGACTTCAATACTATATACACACCTCAGTTGTTGTTATACCTCCATTGGCTGATGGTGCCGTGTCCGTCTTTGACCAAGCCACTCAGGACTAAGTAACTCCGACACTGAACCTTCGCGATTCGTGCGCAAACTGTTAACACGGACCAGAACATTGTTTAGCCAATCAAAGAAGCTGGACTACCCTACAGTGCTTTGGACTGTATCTTGTCTCGAAATATTTTCGCGAAATATCACTGCCCCTAAGCATAAGCAATACAAACGTACGAGGTTTCGAATTATAACTTGTTCCGAAATGAAACGGCGAACTCTTCAGGTCTCTGTGAATCAGTAGGGTCACTTGTTTACGCGGAGGCTAGACTTCAATATCGTATGTGCGCGGCTGCAGCCTTCGTCTGACTATTGGCCGCTTGCCTTTGTGTGAAGACGGCCTGTTGCGTGATTGAGCCAATCAGAATTAAGTTTCTCCGATACTGACCATTCGTGATTCGCAAGCAGGCAGGTAATACGCGTAACAATTCAAATGATTCAGTCACAAAAGCGGTTCTGAACTTCAGTGCGTTGGAACACATTTTGTCCTGGAATCTTTTCGCGGTAAAAAAGGTGCTCCTCTGAATCAGTGTTTTCAATCAGTATGCTCATTATTATTTAAAACTTTAGGTAATGCGGTATTTGTTACCTAAAGACGATTCAATGTTCTCAATAGAGGTGTTTGGTAGTATATAACTGTCCAGTATTCGTTTCTAGCGAACTTTGCGTTGTAATTCGTCGTATTCGTATTGAGGAAGGGGACATGGGATTCAACTGTTTACAGAAGTATATTATGTATCAATGACCGGTTCATGTTAATAAAGCAGAAATGAAGCTGGGAAAACATTTGAAGCAGAGGTAAAAAACTAGGGGAAAACAGTTAGGAAAAGTTTTTCCACGGTACACATTAGAAATGAAATTGAAATGTCCGTTTCGATAGATTAAACTTCGCTCTTATTTGGTGATCACTTTGTGAACCAACTGTTTGAGGAGAAGCTCGGATAAAAACAAATGTATGTTATACAAACAATTTTTTGTTAAAAAACCAATTACCAATTTTTTTGTACAGTAAGTCAAATATTACATATTCACAACACAGATATCGTACCATGAACGCATGACTATCGTAACCCAAAATGTCTAACATACGGTACATGCGAGTAAAATAGCAGTGGCCTTTTTACGAGTTTTTACAGTACTATATCAGTAAGGGTAGGCTATTTGAATTATTAAAACTGTGTTGATATATAATCGTGCACCATTCAGTCATTTTAAGACATATAATATATACGTACGATGTGTAAATGTTTACTTATTAAATCTGTTTTCTTCTGTGAAACACCCATTTACCTGCCGCACGTACAGTAAAAGTAAAGTAAATTTTGCGACAGTATTTCACTGTCTAATGATAGATATGTTCCGCCTTCCAGCACACACGCACACACACACACAAACACACAAACACACAAACACACTCACACATATATATATATTTATATATTGAGAATACTCGATTTTATGAGTTAAAATAGTTTTGTATTCAGGTTGCGATATATGAAACATATTGAATTAATTTATGTAACTCCATGTTTAAATTAAACACGATGTCTTCAATGCTTGTTGAAATATCCAGTGGCTTCATATCTTCACATCACAAAGTGTACGTGGTAATATCGGTTGTATAGTCTATTCGCGGTTTCTTCACACTTTTCGAATCTAACATTTGCAAAATCACCCCGCCACGTACGATGCGTCAGGTTATTACATAAATATGTCGTGTATCACAAGCCTTTTATACTTCTGTTAACACAAAATTACCTTATATTCAATCAAACTGACGCTTACTTGTAGTTTATCTATAAATTATATTATTTTATTTACAGTGAATACAAATAAAAACCGGTATAAAAAGGATGTGTTGGTAATGCGTAGTAAGAAATAGTTCTCATGCAAAATATCATTACACTGAGTGCGCACGAATGCGGTGCGTTGGCCCTCTGGTGTAATTCTCTAAGCTTTGTTGGCACGAGGCGGAGGAATATCCTGGAAGTAGAACTTCAGCAGGTCTTCAGAGAAGTTGTAAGTAGCTGTAGAAATGGACTACAGTGCACAAGTAGTATTACAAAAATAACTTTTAATAACTTGTTTTCAAATTTTTTTTTTACCTCTTTACGTGACGGTGTTTCTTTGCTGCATGCTGTAGGTTCTGGAGAACGTCGAGAGGGTGATCGCCATAGAGTTACTGGCTGCTTGCCAGGCCATAGAGTTCCTGAGGCCTCTGAGGACGACTGCGCCATTGGAAGAAGTCTACAGCTTGGTGCGACACTACATCAGGTGAGGAAACATTTGAAACTAACGTTCACGTGCTTCGTTCAGATACTTATATGTCTCCACTGCGGCTGTGGGCGACTGTATGGAGATAGCTTTACGGCTAACCCCCCCCCCTTTTTTTTTTCC
>NQII01001568.1:56270-74983 GCA_002778355.1 Clitarchus hookeri
CCCCGCCGTACAGGACTATTTGTTTTTCTTGCTTGTTTATATTTTTAAAAGAAAATTTTGAAAGCACCCTTATACACAACTAGCTGATGACGTTAAATGCTGTTTACTGTTAAATGAGCACTTTTGAAATCAATCTTATGAAAAATGTTACTGTCCCTACCTGCATATATTGTAACATGCACATTGATAGCCATTCACCCAATAAAGTTATTCATTTTGCTTTCTGTTTTTTTAGCGCATGTAATTGTAACAAACAGCTAAGTTGTAAAATAACATCCTTTTGTTATTATTTTGCAATTTCACGTGACCAACGCACGAATAAAGTGACCAGGCCCATGGAAATGTTAACTGCACATAAGGTGGAAATTTGCAAAACGCGACTACAAGTACATTTTCAGCAAGGCTTTCAAAAGTGCTCGTTTTACACAGCAGTTCAGACGTGACTACTAAACTTCAAACTGGTACTTACGTCGCGATACTGATTTTGCTTAATTTTGTCAGTGTTGACATTGCGGCGTAATCACGAGCTCGTAGCTCAGCCGTTACGTCTGTAATGTTATGCGAGGTCAGTAGCTAGAGACCTGAAAAATTCGCGAGTTCAATGACCTGCAGCCTAGACTCTATAGTCTTATGTACAAATATGCCGATATCAACTGCACGTTGGTTGTCTGCTGACTCAGTGAAGGCGACGATTGGGCCAACCTTTTCCTGGAGGCGTCAAACACCGCGTGGACCAATAACTAAAGTTATATACACGCAACTGTTTTGAATTCTAGCTTGTCTCAAAATGAATCCGCGAATTCTTCAGGTGTCTACAAATAGGCTATTCATACCACATAACATATATTAGATTCTCGGCGAAATGGCTGTTTTGACTTTGAATTTAAGAAATAAAGTCAAGAGCGCTTGACTTTATTTTTGACAGTTCCATTGTGTCAGGCTCCATTGGAAACAACATTTCGGAAGGCAAACGTAAAGTCAAATGCTAAAGTTTTCAATTTTTGTAAGGGCCTTAAGCTCTCCGTCTGGTTGGAGAGTTTTTTTTTTTTGCTTGTCTGGGGCCAGGAAGCGCGAGGAGCGCTAAGGGTGACATACGTACACGCAGCGAATGTATAGTNTTTTTTTTGCTTGTCTGGGGCCAGGAAGCGCGAGGAGCGCTAAGGGTGACATACGTACACGCAGCGAATGTATAGTCGCCTTTACGTGCAGGCACTGAACTGGCGTGCCATCTTTCACCCGTAGTCTCACCTCATAGGACGTACATTTTTTTTTAAATTTTGATTCGAAAAGTCTGATGAAACCGCGAATAGACTATAGTGTAGACTTTTCGTTAATAAAAAAAAAACGTATATATATATATATATATATATATATTTCCATACATCTCTGTGTTGCAGACATGCTATATTAATTCACTTAAAAAATTTACGAAAAAATTTTTGACATCCAGATTCTACGGAATTGTTTGTAAACGCAAAACAATATATTTACTGTGTTGCAACCTCTAATGAACAAGCTTCGATGCACACTGACAAGTCCGAAGACTACAGTAGTGCCGCTGTAACTTAGGACTTGGGCTCTCTGCCAATGTCGGGCAACTTATCCCCGGGGAAGATACCAACTGGTCTACAGTGGCTCGGCAGGTGCGAGGGAGTACCTGCAAACTCGTGCCCGCCTGCCAGCTACAAGTGTTGGGCGTGGTTAGTGCTTTGCAAGCCGTTCTGTCTCTCTCTTTCACTAGGGTAGGCGGAGACAGTCCGTTCTTAGGCCGGTGCGACTATAACCTGTGATTACATATGCGCTCTTCGGTTAAACTCATGTTAACAGTGATGCTTTCGTATAAGGTGCCTACATGTGTCTTTAATTATTTTGAGTCACGTCATTAAAGCGCCGGGGCCGCGGTGGCTGAGCTGTTAGCCTGCTCACCTCCAACCAAGGCGAACCGGGCTTAATCCCCGGCCGGGTTACTCCCGGATTTTCGCATTTGGTAATCGTGCCGAACGATGCCGCTGGTCGGCAGGTTTTCTCGGGGATCTCCCGTTTCCACAACCCTTTCATTCCGGCGCTGCTCCATACTCACCTCGCTTCACCCTCATTGGCTCCTAAGACCTCGATGTTAAGGTGGCCGCCTGTTTGAAAGAATTTTGCACGTCTGAGGCCTAAAAGCGTGGGAGCGCTAAGGGCGACCGAGACATGCGCATCAACTCTCAGATCGCCTCTACGCGCAAAGAACTGAACTAGCGTGTAGTCTTGACGTTGATAACGCGCCTCTATGAGACTTTCAGAGCAGAGCCTACCATTTTATGACGTAATAATAAAAATAAAGGTTTGATGCACGTCCCTATTCCTCTTTTAATGTTTTGTATCGGAATGTTCATACCTAAAAATGACCGTGAAAACACCCGTTCGGGCTATTTTCATTTTCACAAAAACACGCTCTAGAGAAAAATGGAGAAACAGAAAAACGTATACAGACCCGTGACGTCTCTTAAATGCTACTCGTAAGCAGATATCACACTGACACGTTGGACGGCTTTTTTTAATAAAACGTTTTCCGCTGGAGCTCTGCACACCGTTCGGCGACCTACATGTGTGGTAACCTTATGAGTAGGGCCAGTGACTTTTCGCGTAAAAATCGGAGCACACAGTAGACTGCAATACTATACACACACACACCTCAGCTGTCGTTATACCTCCATTGGCTGCTGGTGCCGTGTCCGTCTTTGACCAAGCCACTCAGGACTAAGTAACTCCCGTCACTGAACCTTCGTGATTCGTGCGCAAACGGTTAACACGTGCCAGAACATTTTTTTTAGCCAATCAAAGAAGCTGGACGAGCCTACAGTGCTTTTCGACTGTATCTTGTCTCGAAATCTTTTCGCGAAATATCACTGCCCCTACTTACGAGCCACCCAATTCCCTTCGCTCGCCCTGCCCCTCCAACACCGCCCCTGACGTAAGATGATGTGTTTGACTGATGGTGCGTGCTTGCCGATGAACTGTTGCAGCCCCTGGGACAGAGACAGGTTCATGTCTCCGGACATAGAGAAAGTGGCGGAACTGCTGAAGGACAACTTGGTGTGGGAGGCAGTGCGCCATCACATAGACAACTACCACGCTCCGCAGGTGGGTAACGTACACAGTTAAACTTTTTTTTTCCCTGTACGTTTTACAAACAATGTTTTGGAAAGCAGTGTACAAATTTTTTTTTTTTGCCATTACAGTTAAAATATTGTCCCCGCATCTCCAAAATGTATAACAAAAAAAGAAGTATTCAGAGCTTGCTTGTTAAAAATTCAACATTAGTTTAACACATTCTACAATAGCGTGCTGTAAATTTTGTTGTAAATTACGCGTAGGATTACTAAAGTTATCTCGGAAACTGGTCTCCAAAGAACGGCCACCTGAAAATACAAACTACTTTTGCATTGTAGACTTAAGATAAAGTAGAATGGTTTACGTATTGTGCGAATCTTCTCAACACTAGCTCCCGAAATTCCACAAGAACTTTCAAAATGTCGTGTGCAAATAGTAACGTTCCGTTTTTTTTTTTTTAGGTTTGGGTTTGCAACAAAACTATAATAACTGGAGTTATTTCATTGTATAGTATATTTATAGAGACCTGCAAAATTAGCATTATTATTTAAAACACATACTGAACTCCACTCTACTGTGCGTTTGACCAACTTCGACCATTGGCCAAAAGTATGTTTGGCACGCCTCGGAGAATTCTTGAGCCAATAATATGAGTTCAGCGGTGGAGTGGCCAATCTGTTTTAAGGAGATAAAGCAGATACGTGACGTTGATTACAGTTCAGAGGTCAATGAAACCACGAACTTTGCTCTCTTGTTTATAAAGCATGTCACCGAAAGATAACGCGAATTTTGCACGTCTCTGTAGACGTATTACAAAACGTGTCCTGACATTTTAAAGCATTTCTTTATTTATACATTATGCTTAACTTAAAGGGAGCCACATGCTTCTGACAGTTCTAATAGAAGATCAGCCGTTTGGCGTAGTGACACAGAGATGGTTATGCGCAGCTGAGATGAGCACTCTACCCCACATTTCCTCTGTGATGTGGAAATGTGGGGTAGAGTGCTCGCCTCCAACCAAGGCGAACCCGGGTTCAATCCACGTTGGGTCACCCCCGGATTTTCGCATGTGGTAATCGTGACGAACGATGCCGCTGGTCGGCGGGTTTTCTCGAGGATCTCCCGTTTCCCCCCACCATTTCATTCCGGTTCTGCTCCATTATCACCCCAATCACTCTCATAAACTTTCAAGACCTCGCTGTTAAGAGCCGCTCAAATCTCTTCACTCACTCACTTTTAAATTAAACGTTTGAAAAAATACCCCATGTATGACTTGTTCGATTGTTTTCTAAATAAGCAATTTATCACAAGTGTTATAAACTTCTGTTAACATAAAATTGTCGTGATATTGCGTAAATTGATATTTTAGTTTTATTTTAATTAATATTTTATTTATTATTAATATGGGCAAAAAAGTGACAATATAGGTGTGTTGGCAAAATGCCTAGTAAAAAATGCAAAATGTTATTAAATTAAGAGCCCACAAATGCTTTGTGTTATTCCTTTGGTTTGATCTACTAGACTTGGGTAAACTTTGTTTGCACGAAGCGGAGAAATAGCCTGAAAGAAGACATTTTACCAGGACTTCACAATAGCTGGAAGTAACCATGAATGTACTAAATCTAGGGACAGGTGTATTTCGCGAAAATATTTATGGTCATGCTAGAATTCAATATCCTACGTACAGAACTGCAACTTCCTTTGGTTATTGGCCGCGTGTCTACGTGAGAAGACATGTTCTTATTTGACAGGGGCCAATCGCAACAAAGTACTCCGATACTGAACGTCCATGATTCGCTGACATACACCTGAGACACGTGACATTTTAAATCATCCAACCACGAAAGTACATGTGAACAAAAGTGTTTTGGAGTACAACTGGCCTTGAAATATTTTCGCGAGAAACAACTGTCCCTAACTATATCTCCAGCAATAACAAAATTTACACGTAAGNTTTTCGCGAAATATCACTGCCCCTACTTACGAGCCACCCAATTCCCTTCGCTCGCCCTGCCCCTCCAACACCGCCCCTGACGTAAGATGATGTGTTTGACTGATGGTGCGTGCTTGCCGATGAACTGTTGCAGCCCCTGGGACAGAGACAGGTTCATGTCCCCGGACATAGAGAAAGTGGCGGAACTTCTGAAGGACAACTTGGTGTGGGAGGCAGTGCGCCATCACATAGACAACTACCACGCTCCGCAGGTGGGTAACGTACACATTAAAACTTTTTTTTTTCCCGGTACGTTTTACAAACAATATTTTAGAAAGCAGTGTACAAATTTNTCTCATACCCACAAGGCACAGAGCACATAAAGAAGAAAAAAAAAAAAAAAAAAAAAAAAACATTCAGCGCTTGTTTGTTAAAATTCAACATTAGTTTAACACATTCTACAATAACGTGCTGTAAAATTTGTTGTAAATTACCCGTAGGATTACTAAAGCTATCTCGGAAACTGCATTGTAGACTTAAGATAACGTAGAATGGTTTACGTATTGTGCGAATCTTCTCAGCACTGGCTCACGAAATTCCACAAGAACTTTCGAAATGTCGTGTGCAAATAGTAACGTTCCGTTTTTTTTTTTTAGGTTTGGGTTTGCAACAAAACTATAGTAACTTGAGTTAATTTGATTGTATAGTATATTTATAGAGACCTGAAAAATTAGCATTATTATTTAAAAACGTACTGAACTCCACGTTACTGCGCGTTTGACCAACTTTGACCATTGGCCGAAAGTACGTTTGGCACGCCTCTGAGAACTCTTGAGCCAATAATATGAGTCCAGCGGTGGAGTGGCCAATCTGTTTTGTGGAGATCAAGAGGATACGTGACGTTGATTACAGTGGAGAGGTCAATGAAACCACGAACTTTGCTCTCTTGCTTATAAAGCATGTCACCGAAAGATAACGTGAATTTTGCACGTCTCTATAGACGTATTACAAAACGTGTCCTGAAATTTCAAAGCACTTCTTTATTTATACAGTATGCTTAACTTAAAGGGAGCCACAGGTTTCTGACAGTTCTGATAGAAGAGCAGCCGTTCGGCGTAGTGACACACATATGGTTATGCGCAGCTGAGATGAGCACTCTACCCCACATTTCCTCTATGATGTGGAAATGTGGGGTAGAGTGCTCGCCTCCAACCAAGTCAAACTGGGTTCAATCCCCGTCGGGTCACCCCCGGATTTTCGCATGTGGCAATCGTGCCCGACGATGCCGCTGGTCGGCGGGTTTTCTCGAGGATCTCCCGTTTCCCCCCACCCTTTCATTCCGGCTCTGCTCCATTCTCACCGCAATAACTCTCATCAGCTCTCAAGACCTCGCTTTTAAGAGCCGCTCAAATCTCCTTACTCACTCACTCACTTTTAAATTTAACGTTTGAAAAAAATCACCCCATGTATGACTTGTTTGATTGCTTCCTAAATAAGCAATTTATCATAAGTGTTATAAACTTCTGTTAACATAAAATTGTCGTTATATTGCGTAAATTGATATTTTAGTTTTATTTTAATTAATATTTTATTTATTATTAATATGGGCAAACAAGTGACAATATAGGTGTGTTGGCAATGCCTAGTAAAAAATGCAAAATGTTATTAAATTAAGAGCGCACAAATGCTTTGTGTTGTTCCTTTGGTTTGATCTACTAGACTTGGTTAAACTTTGTTTGCACGAAGCGGAGGAATAGCCTGAAAGAAGACCTTTAGCAGGGCTTCACAATAGCTGGAAGTAACCATGAATGTACTATATCTAGGGACAGGTGTATTTCGCGAAAATATTTATGGTCATGCTAGACTTCAATATCCTACGTCCACAACCGCAACTTCCTTTGGTTATTGGCCGCGCGTCTACGTGAGAAGCCATGTTCTTATTTGACTGGGCCAATCGCAACAAAGTACTCCGATACTGAACGTCCACGATTCGCTGACATACACCTGAGACACGTGACATTTTAAAACATCCAACCACGAAAGTACATATGAACAAAAGTGTTGAGTACTACTGGCCTTGAAATATTTTCGCGAGAAACAACTGTCCCTAACTATATCTCCAGCAATAACAAAATTTACACGTAAGTGCAAGTGTTTAAAGTCTCTCCTAGCACCGCTTCAAATAGCGAAAATGTTGAGCTTTTATTAATTTGTTATGTAGAGGGATAGAAACATTTCGCAAACTCATTTCAGGACAAGATAGACGTCAAACATGGGTGCACTGAAATCACCTTTGCAATTGGATTCCTGCTTATTAGACACGCCCTGGACGACTCTGAGTCTCCCGGATGTTCTTATCAGTTCTCCCGGAAGTCCTTTCTTTGATAATTCAACCTTGCTCTTATGGGCCCCCAGATGCGGCTAGCGCCTAGTCTTCGGCCCGCGGAATGCTCAGTAGTACGCCAGCCTTGTTCTGGAGCAGTGCGTTTTCAAGTTGTTGTGAATCCCAATTAACATTCACAGAGTCATGGGGCGAGGACGTTATTATAAGAGAAGACGTATTTCAAGACCTGTTGTTCGGAATATTGGTTCTTTCGATTGTGATGTGGCGAAGGACGATTCTGTTNAATCCCAATTAACATTCACAGAGTCATGGGGCGAGGACGTTATTATAAGAGAAGACGTATTTCAAGACCTGTTGTTTGGAATATTGGTTCTTTCGCTTGTGATGTGGCGAAGGACGATTCTGTTTTTTGTAAATCAAGTTACAACTGCAGAAGTCGTCCAAGTAGCGAATCCCATACTGCCAGGTGTGTAGTAACACTGGCTACTCTCTGGGGCAGCAGCCAATGAACAAACATCTGAGGCTTGAGTATACACAAGGACTGTGGAGTGTAGCACGCACGTCATTGTACTAGCGAAAGTTTCCTATCTCCACACTTGTGTACGTCGAAGTGAAAGGTCGTTTACAGTGCAGTGTCGCAAAGTAGATAAGTACACAGAAGCGAATTGACGTGGCGGTTCCTTTGATGCGGATGTTGCAATTCTGTGATTTTTATGCGCGGGGATCTGGGAATGAGCCTTGTTTCTGATCAACACTTTAACGTATTATCCTGAGTATACGTGTTCACCTCCGACATGTTGCAAAATAGGTAAAGTCGTGGTCGGTGCACTACAAGTTCAGAACCTAGCACCAATACGGACATTGCATGTCCCTAAGCAATGCTATTGGCTTCTGCTGACACACCAACTATTTCATGATTGGTTACTTTTTGTGCTGTGGATATATTGAAACCTGTTCCGTAGGTTCGAAAGTGCCAGTAGTTGTAAGACACTTGTAGGTACTATTCACTCCATAAATGTCTTCGTTTGCAACATGTGAAACTAAAAACTACAGTGTACGTCAAGGGGTTAAGGGCGTTGGCCACGTAAAAAAATTATTTTTTATTTGTACCATTTTACTTTTTTAGAAATATACAAATAATGCGAACTAACTTATGTACACAGATGAGATATATCACACCGAAAGAAGGTTGCATGAACAATTTAAAGACATCTATAAAATTGTACAAGGAATTTTTTTTTAATTTACAAAAATGGACGAAAATAAGGAAATTCTTGCATATATTTTATATATTGCTGCCCCAGAAGTTTTTGTGAAATATATTTTTTTCTAAGCATACCTTAAAATGAGTTAAGGCAAGACCTTTCAGTTGCTCTTAATAAATTTTATGCAGAAGTTTGGTTTATTTTATTCGCACATTACAAAAAAGTAAACTATTGAACTTTAGCGTGTCATTTTGAAAAAAAAAAAAAAACATAATATTTAAATAAATTTTATCTCAGGTAAAAGTTTTCACCGATAATATCTAAAAGTTGAACAGTGTGTGATATAAATATAAAATCACTAAATTTTTTGTTGATAACGCCGTAACCACTGCGCACTACGAGATTATCCCGTATAACCGGGCGCTGATTGGCGGACGACGTCCCGCTATGTTGCTGGCTAGTGACGTCATTCTGGTGGCGTGTGTGGCTCGAGTTCGCCGAATAGGCAGCTGTTTGGCCTCTGTATTCTTAACAGTGTTTGACCCCGAAAATTTTTATTATTTTTAATTTGTACCAAACCTTGTTTAACCAGTGCGCATTGTGCGTTAAGACATTTTCGTAGAATATAATATTTTTTCAATAATTTGATGCCAAATACAAAATTCTTCTGTTCTGTTGCAGCCACTATAACAAACACTAACTCAGTTGTGCAGATGAAAAATTTTACAACATAAACTAATGCCGTGGGCTACTGCTTGACATATATATCTAATATATAAAATTCTCCCGTCACAGTGTTAGTCACTGAACTCCTCCGAAACGGCTGGACCGATTTTTATGAAATTTTTTATGTATACTCGGTAGGTCTGAGAATAGATTTATATCTATTTTTTACACCCCTAAGTAATAAGGGTGGCCACCCCCAAACAATTTTTTTTTATTGTTTGAACAAAATTTTTATTTTTTATTTTTTTATGATGTGGCATCAAAAAATACATACCCTCCTAAATTTTCACCCTTCTACCACCAACCCTTATTTTTTTATAGCGATATTAGTAATTTAATAAATTTTACCCTAGGTCGATAACTGATCAATTATCATCGATCATTTATCGATCTAGGTTACAATTTATTCCCACCAGGTGTCTCCCAGTGACACAGCACGGAGTAGCCGGTCTCCACTTTCTCTCACACAATAACCTTTCTCTTATTCATTTGTGCTCAGATCGTAGTAGTGACGTGTTTACAATTATATTTTCAATAATTAAGTGTACTTCTTAATTAACTTTATTATTGATCGCAAAGCTGTAATTGTTTGTATTTCCATTTTATTAATATTTATTAAATTATCTAATTTTATATTCCGTCATCGTCCACAGAGCTCCATGCCTCTTCCACTTATATACCACATCCTCACACACTTACAATAAGTTATAGTTATTTTTTTCTAATACTATAATCACTAGAAATACTTTTTATGGCAAAACAACGTTTGCCGGGTCAGCTAGTTTTATATAAATATCTTTACATTAAACTTTTTTTTCTCATATATATATGGTTTGTTATTTGGTGATTTACACATGCGTCTCGCGGTAGCCCATTGAATTAGTTAACATCGGAAATTTTTTTTCAACTTTACAACTTAGCATTTGTTATAGTGACTGCAATTTGACATCAAATTTATTTAAAAAAAATATAAAGTAGAAAACTTCTTTATTCGAGGTAAATTTTGAGCTGCGGTGAGCGAGTCTAAGGCCTTCTGTAGCCTCGACGAAGCCCCAGCGCGTTTCACCGCATCTCTCTCCCAACACTCTCGGCCAGTGGCACGCCCGTAGGTGGCCAGAGAAGTTTCAGCACCGGTGCACCCGAAATCGGGACTTCTCAAGTAAGCTCCTGCCTTCACCTGAGGCAGTGCTCCCCTATACAACTCAAAAGGGCCTGGGCATTGTAACGCTCACGCGCACGTGGTGAACGATGTTTGGTGCAATTGTAAAACGATTAATTATTTATTTGTTAGGGGTCGAACGGCGTGGAGTGGCGTACTTCGTGGGGGTGATGTGTTGACTGACGTGTGTTTCTCGCAGGAGCTGGAGACGAGGGTGTTCAGCCCGACCGCCGTCATGGTTGGCAACAAGCAGCGGGAGAGACCTCACTCGAACAACCCGCACGTCAAGAGGCTGCGCTACAACTGAGCGCTGCCGTTCAGCGGCTCGCACAGCGGCCGACGCACGCCCGACGAGGCGGAAATTGCACGGGCGTTTATCGCCCGATAATTTGTTCTTCTCGCAAAGGACAAGGCTGTTGCCTGTAACTTTGCCGTCAAACTCAACACGTTAGTAAATAAAAATAAATCACGTAAAACAATTTTTGTGTGCTTTGATGTAAGGGCATGTGATGTGCGAACCCTTCTTCTTTAATAGTAGAAAAATTACGAATATATGGGGATACAGTTAAGAAAGCATTTTACCTTGCACCTCTTGCTCACTGGCCGCGTGTGTTTGTGAGAAGATGTTTTCTCGTTTGTCCGGCCGATCAGAACAAGGTTACTCCGATACTGTGCGTCTGCGATTCGCGGGCAGACACCTAACACCTAGACAGTCCAATCAAGGAAGGGGATCGAGGCTAAAGTGTTATGAAATACAACTGGTAGTGAAAACTTTTCGCGAAATTCGGATTTCCCTGCCAACATGTCTGACAGAAAAAAAAGTAATTATTATTTATTTGTGCCAACATCGTTACACGTAGAGACTTTAGACGCCGTTACATTATCCAGAAAAAAAATTTGCGTTTCCGCAGTTTTTAAACAATCACGTGTCAAAAAATTATTTGATTATATTCGAGAAATTAAAATTAAACCAAACAATTAACAAAAAAGGTATCTTAATACAATTTTAATATGTGATTATTAGAATTTACTCTGATCAGTCAAAATTAAGACACAAAAAAATGTTTTGTATAATTGGTAGTTAAAAAAATATTTTATCTTCTGTATGATTGGATATAGGCTATACTTTAGGGTAGCTCATAGTATTATTAAGAAAGTACGTTTTTTCCATAGACTTGAGATGAGAAAGACTGGCCCTTTCTTCTGTGTCGGTCCCCAACACTGTTGCCAAGTTGACACTAACAATTTCAAAATAAAGTGGTCAAAAATTGACGCGTACTTGTATTTACATCTAGAATATTTGATCATACTAAAGTTTTATTTATAAATAAAACTGGACGCAGCTTGAATAAATTATATTTTGTATTAAAACTTGCTCAGAGAATGCATACTAATATTTCAAAACATGAATTTATATAACCAGTTTTCTAACCTCAACTCTGACCCACGTTGCCCTAGTAGTACTGCCGGCTAGAAAATAGTTCAATGTTTGGACTTAAATTTTGCAAGACTGAAGCTGTCATGCACTCAATACACCGTATTGCATCTGTGGGTTTTCGTATTTGTGTGTTCTATGAAACTGTGAAAAATAAAATTGCTCCTTTGCAGGAAGCGACGTAACATGCAATGTAAAAAAAAAATAGATGGACTACTTTTAGGTTGGCAATTCAAAAACCGTGAAGGTGTCCACAATACCTCTTCAAGTTTTCAACCCAAGAAGATGCCCAGGAAGTAAGTGTGTGCCTGTGAAATGCTATAGCTAGGGGCAGTGATATTTCGCGAAAAGATTTCGAGACAAGATACAGTCCAAAGCACTGTAGGGTCGTCCAGCTTCTTTGATTGGCTAAAAAAAAATGTTCTGACCCGTGTTAACAGCTTGCGCACGAATCACGAAGGTTCAGTGTCGGAGTTACTCAGTCCTGGGTGGCTTGGTCAAAGACAGACACGGCACCAGCAACCAATTGAGGTAGGAACAACAGCTGAGGTGTGTATATAGTATTGAAGTCTACTGTGTGCTCCGATTTTTTACGCGAAAAGTCACTGGCCCTAGTTATAACTTTCATTTTTTGTTTGAATGATAGGAAGGTAACGAGTTCAAAAATATCCTTTCAAAAATATCATGAAAAATATTATCCACTCAAGCCTCTGATATTCATGTCTGCACTGGATGAGAAGAAATATTTTGAGTGCGTTTTCTGAGATACGTACATGCTTCCTTGTCAACGTTACGAGCAGCCTTAAAGGTGCTTGTTAGAGTCAAAAAACTAATAATACGCATAACCTATACTGTGTCACCATATCATTTCTACTTATCTGAGGCCGTCTAGACAGATGTACAGCTGTGCTAGTGTCTTCTCATTAGCAACCAGTGAATCTACTCTATGGCTGCTGTCTAGGGACACCTGGCTTTCCCGGAAAGATTACTCGCAGGCTAATCGTCGATATTTTTACACGTAAATATTCAGTTTCCCTTTTATTTTGCTGTCCACATATGTTTACATAATTTTTTTTTTCCCAGCCTGGGCCAGTTAGAGTTAGCTTACTCCAGTCAGAATTAGTTACGTCGGTAATGAACGCTTGTCATTCGCGGGCAGAAACTTAAGTCGTGTGAGAGTTGTATTCACGCGCAACTCGTTGTGTCAGTTTATGAAGTTACTTTGGAGACAACAGAAATACGAAATGAAACGAACTTGGTTGAAAGGTTTGCTAAAAATGTAATTGTTCAAGAATCAAATATACAATTCCAAAACACAAAACCACCCTGACAAAGATTTTACATTGATTTTTCACAAACTTAGGTTCTTAAAAATACGTTTCTGCAGACTCATTTGTAACATATTGTAACCGTTTCTGTAATAAACAATTTTTATGTTTTCCCATTTGAGGAAGATTTTGTAATAAGTAGGTTGTAGATATTCTTTAAATTTTATAGTAAAAATAATGCCAGTAAAATAAATAATACCATCATTTAAAACACCCTAAATTTGCTTTTGAAATAATTTCATAAGTAAAGAAATACTGAATTACGTAAGTAATAGTATGCTACATTTTCCTTCCTCCAAAAATATATTTTGCTATATTCATTACCATTTACATATCTAACGAAAATAAACTAACAACTGTGTATTTATATCTGTTCTAATTCGTGTTATAAGACGCACTGTCTACAGATAACAGTTTGGTCTCTTAATCCGTAATCCATAATATAATAAGGAAAGACGTAGTATTTAAACATCACGACAGGCTGGTTCAGCAAGGGAGACAGAAACAAATGACATTCTACATACTACAAGCAAATGATAAAAACGTTTCTTTTCTCGTCCAATAGAATCCGTAGCTGTTATGTATTTCTAGATCAGAATTGTGTCAGGTCGTCATCCAGAGACTAGAAGCTATTGCACGAGGTGAAGAAACGTTACTCGCCTAACGGTTAGACAACATTATTTCTCACAGATATGATACAAAATTCTTAAGCTTTCACAAACACTTTTTATAATATTGAGCTGCACAATTGAGGACAAAAACACTTACTTATACTTATTTTTAATGATTCAGAAGAGGAAAAGATACATGGTTTTGTCTTATTTTAGTAGACAGGATGGTTGCTTGATATGTATATGTTGAATATGGCTCGTCTGTACAGTACATACACTGAAATATCAATTGATTAATTTTCATATTTCGGAATTCTCTCTTTGTGTGCATTATTAACCATCACAGACACAATAAATTAACAGAAAATTTACACAAAAAATTTTAATCATAGGCCTAAGTTTATACATCATTTCAAAATAAACACCGTAGTGTTTTTAACATGTCTATTTACAGTACAAATCGCAGATCATTTAAGCACAATACATTATATTTTACATTTTAACAACCCATTTAATATTTTTGCATAGATAAGTACCATCCATCAAACATTCTTAATCATGTACAAAACCCACTGGAAAGAAAAAAGATTTGCAGATAGTCTTTTGCACATCCATATTTCTTTAAAAACATATATTACAGAAAAATAGACATTTACAAAAGCGGGAAAAGGTAAATTAAACGTATAAAAATATTTCTTGAAAATTTATTATTTCGGGCAATTTAACATTAAATTAAAAATTGTTACTGCTTTGCGTTACTTTAACGTCTGCCTTGACTTTCTATTTTAATTAATTCACCTTAGTTAGTTTCCCTGTAATCATTTCAGAACACTAATATGTTTTTCTTTATAACGGCATGGGTAAGTAGAATTATAAAACGCATTAAGTATTGATAATTCTCAAAACTTATTTCGACTATTCATGAAAACAGAAGGGGTCTTTTTATTATTAATGTCTACTTCTGACACTGAGAAACAGAATGAAGCTACGTATATTCTGATTTAGGAAACCAATTATTCATGGTGAACTTTCACGGTATATAATAAATTATCGTGTCGAAGTTTTAAAAAGCAAGGAGCCATAAAAATAACCATAAGCAAAAATGTATAATTTTCTTGAGAATCTCAATTATGTTTATAGTTACAATTGTATATATTATAAAATGTATATTTTATTTGAGTTTGTGGGCAGATTTTGTTAATTTAATATCTGGGATAAAGTTAATAAACGCGAAAAGTGCAACTGATTTATTTATTTAAATAAAAAATTAATAAATCTTTGAACAGTTTCACTATCACTCATTATCTGTAGATAAAATAAATTGAGGTAACAAAAATTTACTCCTTCAAGATTGATGGTATTAATTCAATTTATTGCAATTAAACCGTAAAACTTGCCTTTACACATTAATCCATTCAGCTATCACATAACCCACAGTGTAATAATATTTATATAAAATATTTCATGTTCTTAACATTAAATATATCATTTACAAAGAAGGAAAAATAACATTCAAGAAAATACACAGACATGAAAGCTTTGCACTTTCGCAGACGAATAATGATATGTCTCGATCTTATCAATATAAATTTTACACTTAGCTTGTAACGGTACGTATGTTCTACACAGTGACATTACAAATGCAAACACAGCTATTAACAATTCGTGTGTGTGTGTGTGTATAATATATAAATTATTAATGCACACATACATACGTGGTCTGTTTGGTATTTTTATCACTTTAGGCTGGTGTTTCATCTTGGTAAAGACCTCTCTGGGGCATTGATCGCAAGAGTCTCTCTTGTAATATTATCAACATAACATGCACATACAATTACTTACATTCCTACCTCGTGTGCTAATTAGCGAATTCGCAAACTGAAGGTCACAGAGTCAGATGTCACGTGCGCTGAACTTTACGAGTGTTGCAAATTAACGGTTAAATTAGAGTACTTAATTTTACTCCGGGGATTTCCTGAAACGTTCAGAGTGTTTTAAATTATGTCTCGAGTAACTTGTATCGTTCTATAATGAAAGAAAATTACGCTTTATATTAATACACTGATTTACTTACTTTGGTTACATTTTTATGACTAACGGTGCAATGTTTAGGCATCATGCCCAAAAGTGAGTTAATGTAATTTTTTTTTAAACAGTCCACCAGATGTAAAATTACACTACACGCACTCAAACATGAAATTGTTATTCTTCGGATGGCTCAATAAACTGAACGTAAATGTGCAATAGGTAAGTTTATAAACGTTTTAGTACTTCCTGTTGCTATGCCATATTGAAGGAAGCTATGCCTTCTTTACGTGCTAAACATTTGTAAGAAAGTGGCGCACTCTGTGAATTTGAGAGGGAAGCTGTAGTCACGCCTGAACCCGTCAGTGATCTGACTTCCGTGCCTTCGCCGAAACCTGCCTACAGCAAAGTATGGTCACTTTTCTCCGAGCTCCGTGGGAATATACCTAAGGACGCGGTACCATATGATCACAAGTAACTGTACAGAAAAGGGGAGTCCCAGCGGTGGTAGCAAGACAAAGACTCAGCTCACACATCCTGACGAAAATTTTTTTTTTAAATCTCTCACCGTTTGACTTACCCCACATCAAAATTTGTTCTCTAATATACTTAAAAGGTACATTACTCTGCACAGCTTAAGACATCGTTAAAAGAGCTAAACACGACATGACAAGAAGGCGTTAAAAACACCAATTCTAATCCTAATACAAAGGGTCTCATATTTTGTGCCTTTACATGGTTCACTTACGTCACAAACTAAACAGACATTGGAAAATATATTTTTTAGTAGGAGAACATCAAACGTAATCACTATTACGAAGGACCTGCTTGTGAGTTTCCTAATCATTAGATTTTATTTTTGGACTTCACTTTTGACAATAAATATCTTATCACCTGTGGTGCTTAATTGAGTTGTAAGAGCCGTGTAGAAAAAAAAATTATATATATATCTATCGAAAACGCGTTGCATTTGCAAGTGGCAAGTGCAACGGTAGTTTCCGCAGATCAAAGGTCGCAACCCACAGCCAAACGCCAGAGCAGTTTGAATTGACTTTGGATCTCCAACACCTTTGCGCTGGCGAGCTGCCTTGGACAAATAGGGACTCTAATGCAGAAGTCACATGCTTGGAGCTACCATACAACCTACTTACTATTTGGACGAATTCTGAAGGAAGTCGGAGAACGTGTGCCGAAATACTTTCGCGACGAAAAATGTTCCTGCACACCTACTCGCACTTGCTGGAAAGAATCGAAATTCAGGAAAAAAAAATAAAAATTCTGGGTTCTTATTTCAAAGTACATATCGTTGTTGATAATTATGTCGTCCAATCCACTACTCGTAAATTAAGATGGTAGTAGAAGGGTTTTGTTGTCGGGCTGAGGATCTGCATGACCTAACTGCAGTATGTGACCGCAAATTGACACCAAATTTTGCACCAAATGAGCGCTACGTGTGTGACCAATTCTCCGAAAACGTTTATTCTTCAATACGATCACGCTAGTTTAATTAATATAAAGTGTAACATACTTCGTATATGACATACTGGATGTAACTCTGTTTCATATAAATGTGTTGGAAAATGTCTGAAATGCACGTAGTATCTGTGATGTTCTTGTAGTGAAGTTTCTACCTATATATAGAGCCTAATAAATTGGCTCTGCTGTATGTGGGATTTCATATAGGCCTAGTCAGTCTTGCGAAAGAAAATTCCGAGTGATAGTTTCTTAAGTTTCGACTTGGACGTGAAACAGACCAGCTATCCCAAAATGTATCATCATAAACTTTTTATTGTTGTCGTTTAGTGGATTGCCCGTTAAAAATACCGAATTAGTAGTAATTTTTAAAATTTATTGAAAATTACAGATAAACTTTATTCTTTAAGAAACTATTTTGCAAGTGTTCTAAACTGTTACAAAAACTTTAAATTGGTTTTTTTCATTTCTAGATTTTCTCACTATTTAGACTCCAAACTAATTTAACATACTTTTGCAAACGTGCATATTTGTATAGCTGTCGTTAATCATGAAACACAATTTAATTAATCTTCGAAAAAATGTAGTCCATTTATGTATACATTTATGTTATATTTGTTTAATAGGCAATGAAATTTAGATGATAACTTATCTTAATTAAGAGACCCTACGTTTTGCCAACTACGTGGGTTTATATTTGTCTATATGAGTCGATTCCTGAAAATTATTAGATTTTATGGGAAACAATAAATTTTTTTAACATAATTTTTTTAATTTACATTGAATTATGTGTTAAAATGTTTCAATCAGCAGACTCCGCATTCGAGAACACCCTACACGCGCGATTTCCTGAAAATAAAATACATTTATGAGTCATTTTAGTTGAATTCTTTAATAATCAATGTTGTATTTATTCAATTTAGGTTTGCCTTAGGCGTTAAAGTGTTGTAGTTAAGTCTAATATACTCTAAGCTATGTCACATACGTAGCCCTGAATTGACATATAAAGGCGGGTCTCTGAAAATAACTCTTCATATGTATTACATTGTATGTATATACTAAAATTTGGTATTTATTTTCAATGACCAAGAGAGTACTTGCTGCTCAACACACTCGTAGCTAACTACTGAAAATACAGCATTACTTGATGGACCACACGGTCACATCCGAGCATGCGCGAGGTCATGCGGATCCTGGGCGCTGCGACGGGTCACGGGTTCGAATCCCCGCGCGGAAGGGCCTGCTATAGTGTCGACGACGACTGACCATTGCGACAGCGACAATACGAGACTCACCTACCTTTCAGCAGATGGGGGTATTTGTGTGTGTGTGTGCAGTGGTGTAACCAGATAATGGCTTTGGGGGTGATTTTCTGGCC
>NQII01001568.1:75034-89098 GCA_002778355.1 Clitarchus hookeri
ACAAGGGACAACGTAATATTTTACCGCCGGTTGTCACTAGTGAGTGTACTCACAAACTCTGGCCTCTTGGGGAAGGATGGGGGTGAGAGTTGATCGCCCTGATCAATCCCCGTTGTTACGCCAAATGTGGACGTGTGGGGTTACGTCTAGGGACGAACCTGGCTCTTGGAACGCGAGGGACGACTTCTCGGTCGAGCCCAGAATGTGTTCTGGTAACGTCTAGAGGTGACAGAAACGTAAAATCCGTTCTTCCACACCCAGTTTCCGAGGTCTGTCGTTGCGTGGTGTGGCTCACTCCACATGCGAAAAACAATTTTCCCTGGAATATGGGAAAGCCGCGAAGGGGGAGGGGTGTTGATAATCTTATAAACTACGAAAATGTAAAATTTATCAAATGGCCTATGTAAATTTTTAGTTTTGAACTTTGCTTTAATTTATTTATACATCATTTCAGCAAAAATGTTTCCACAAATCATAGTAAAATTTTCGTGTGTTGGTTAAAAATGTCAGTGTGTTTAATATTATTCCAAAATTTNGGGGTGAGAGTTGATCGCCCTGATCAATCCCCGTTGTTACGCCAAATGTGGACGTGTGGGGTTACGTCTAGGGACAAACCTGGCTCTTGGAACGCGAGGGACGACTTCTCGGTCGAGCCCAGAATGTGTTCTGGTAACGTCTAGAGGTGACAGAAACGTAAAATCCGTTCTTCCACACCCAGTTTCCGAGGTCTGTCATTGCGTGGTGTGGCTCACTCCACATGCGAAAAACAATTTTCCCTGGAATATGGGAAAGCCGCGAAGGGGGAGGGGTGTTGATAATCTTATAAACTACGAAAATGTAAAATTTATCAAATGGCCTATGAAAATTTTTAGTTTTGAACTTTGCTTTAATTTATTTATACATCATTTCAGCAAATATGTTTCCACAAATCATAGTAAAATTTTCGTGTGTTGGTTAAAAATGTCAGTGTGTTTAATATTATTCCAAAATTTNATGTTTCCACAAATCATAGTAAAATTTTCGTGTGTTGGTTAAAAATGTCAGTGTGTTTAATATTATTCCAAAATTTTAAGTAGCTTATTACGAAAAAACAATATATGATTCTGAAACTTGACAATAAAGAGTTTTATTACTTAATTATGTCGAATTGTTTACATGTATTTTAAAAACGCAATCCTGTAGGTTTGAGAAAAACTGCATATATAAGAAAATCAAGTAAAAATAAAAGCATTTTTCGTTTTTCTATATACCAAACGAGTGTTACAGAAAAATTAAGTGAGTTCACTTGAATTTAATAAAATTGCTAGTACTTATATATTAGGAAAAATAACCNAGTGTTACAGAAAAATTAAGTGAGTTCACTTGAATTTAATAAAATTGCTAGTACTTATATATTAGGAAAAATAACAGAAAAATGTATATTGCGAAACTTTTCGCAGAATGCGAATATTTAACAATAAAACTTAAGATTGAAGTGTGATGACATTTAAAAAACTGCAAATTTCCATTCAAGTCATACACTTTTAAAACAGAAAAAAAAAATGTTCATAATTTTTCTCGTCCTTTAGATTGTGATTGGGCAGAGGTAAAAAAACACACTGGAAAATTACGTGTTTAATGGCCTTCGTTGCAGGGCCTGAAAAATGTTACTAAGTACACTACGATACTTGAGAACCTTGTTTCATCACTTCGTTGATACAGAAAACATACCCTGCTGAGAAAACGTTAATGAAAAATCCGGTCATGTGTTCACGGTCTCACCTCGAACAACAGAGTAAAAAGGTTTCGTGTCAAATTTAAGTCTGAACTGTACTTTCGGTGACAATGATGCCCTACATCAAAGGAAACTGAACCAGTCTTCAGCTTGGCCGTTAAGGTCTCGCGCGAAACACACTGGAATTTCAGGAGGGGAGCAATGCGGCTTCAGAATAAAATATTCCTGTGTTCGTGCAGTGTTGACGTTAGCTTGGAAATGTTGTTTGTTCACAATCTGCGGGTGCTGAGGGCGGGGAAACGGTTTTAACAGGAGACCAAATTCGCTGTCGTCCGCGGAGAAGAAAGGCAAGCGTGGCTACAGATGGTTGAGAGAGTGTAGTACGTTGGCAAGCTTATGTCTACTAAGCACAACAGGTCCGCTACACTGAATTTGTTTTTCTCGGTAGTTTTACAAACACTTCTTTTGGAAACTGGTTGCCATGACAATTTTTGTAACACCACACGTAAATCAGGGTACATTATCATTTCCTATTTAATGTGTAAAAAGTAATCTTGAACTTTGACATACAACTACTCTACATTTCAATTTTTTTCATTGGTTGCCGTCACGTTACACGTGATTATAGTACAATATTTACTTTTGTTCGTCATTGGCCGAACAGCTGGACTGGTCGTGTCAACGCCGCCGTTATTCAGTCGTTAAAGAAGCACCGAGACTATGCTTACTTGACGTACAGCCTACCGCCAAAATTTCCAAAGTTTAAGTAACTTTGTGTGTTTCATAAAACATTATGTCCTAGTGATACAATAATTCACCTGCAGTTAAAGACAAGATTTTATGGTGAATGACGATAAAACAGAAATAACACCGAAATGCATTTTAATATCGAAATTTAAGTTTAGACGCAACATAAAACTAAATTTAATTATTTCTTCTAACAAGAGGTATATTTTTAATATATTTGTGAGAGACTGACAAAAGAGAGTACTCATTGTCTATAAATTTCAACTCTTGTACCAGAATACAGATGATTGCCTAAAATAAGATTATATGTCTCCGTTATTTCATTTCCAATAAAACGCCCGTTCTTCATTATGTAGTTCTTTAAACGCAACGTATTACTAATTTTAAGTTAATATGTATTTAATTTGGCATTTTTCTTATCTAAAAACAATAACACCGAAATATTAATTTGATCTAAAAAATCAAAACACAAAATCTTGTCGGTGCTTGTAGTGTTACGAAAAAAAAAATTGTCTGTCAACTAGTTCCCAAACAATTTGTTTATGAAACTTCACATGAATCGTTTGTGCTGCGAGTCTGGTGTCAGAGGTGGCTGGGGGTCGTCGTCGACTGGCGGGTCCCGCCGGCGGGGTCGGGGTGGATGGTCGTCTAGCAGAGCAGTTGTCGGCGGTGGGAGGGCGGGGCCAGCCTAGTCCAGGAAGCCGGTGTTGACGAGCTTCTCGAGGAAGAACTTGACGTCGCCCAGCTCCGAGTCCTTGATGCCGATGCTCTTGAGCATGCCCAGGTCTCCGTTCTCGACGGCCATGAAGACCGACCGCAGGTGCTCCAGGTCGGAGCGCATCAGGTGCAGGGCGGCGCCGAAGTCCTCGATCGTCTGCGACTCTGCAACAACAACAACCACAGTTCTGCACCGTCGTCACTCGTCGAAGGAAGTCAGCGTTTTCGGAGAACCACGCTGTGGAGATAAAAACTGGGACATCAGAGAGGAACAGAGGAGCGAAACTATCGCGAGTTCAGTGACCTGCAGGTTCAGTGACCTGCAGGTAGGTGACAACCCGAACATGCTAGATTTCAATACCCGACGTGCGTGCCTGCAGTTTTCTTTTTGCCTATTGCTAGGGCCAGTAACTTTTCGCGTAAAAATCTGAGCACACAGTAGACTTCAATACTATATACACATCTCAGCTGTTGTTATATATACCTCCATTAGCTGCTGGTGCCGTGTCCGTCTTTGACCAAGCCATTCAGGACTAAGTAACTCTGACATTGAACCTTCGTGATTCGTGCGCAAACTGTTAACGCGGGTCAGAACATTTTTTAGCCAATCAAAGAAGCTGGACGACCCTACAGTGATTTGGACTGTATCTTGACTCGAAATCTTTTCGCGAAATATCACTGCCCCTACTTATTGGTGGTGCGTGTTTGTGAGAAGACATTTTCTTACTGGACTGACCAATCAGAAATAGGTTACGCCGATACTGTACGTCTGTGATTCGCGGGCAGACACCCAAGACGCATAACACCTAGATCATCCAATGACGAAAGTGGATCTGGGCTAGGTTGTTAAGAAATACAACTGGCCATGAAATCTTTTCGCGAAATTCGGGTGTCCCTACCTGTAGGTCAACTGCTCGTTGGTTTCTTTGTTACCCGTGGCCATTGGTGTTAAAACGTCCGGCCACGCTTTAATCCTCGAGTTCAAGTGTTGAAACCACGAAATTTTTTGGCATGCGCTTAACTTGTGTCCAGCAGTTTTTCTCGGAACCAGTGAACAACGCACTCCTTGCTCAATGATTAGAGACCTGAAAAATTCGCGAGCTCAATGACCTGTAGGCTATACTCCATTGCCGTATGTAAAATCAAGCAAATATCACTGTTCATCGGTTGCTTGTTGTATTAGCAGAAGACGGTAATTGGGTTTGCATTTTATTGTTCGTTTATTATTGGCTCAGAGTTGTCCAGGAGGTGTAAACTAACGGACGTACTAATAGCCTAAGCAATACAAACGTACGAGGTTTCGAATTCTAGCTTCTTCCGAAATGAAACGGCGAATTTTTCAGGTCTCTATCAATGATACTAGCATTAACCATTCGTGTCAAATATGTGTAGACAATTCCTCAAATCAGATTGGCCACAAGGAAGACTCTCAAAGTACTGGGTACTATTTCCTTACTGTGTGCAGTACCAGTCACAAGTATCGCTCGTGTGCGACGTGTCCACAATCGTGGACGCGGTGTCTGAACGGGTGAGTGAGTGAAGAGGCTTGGGCGGTTACTAACAGCGAGGTCTTTTAAGTCTATGATTGTGAAGTGAGGTGAGTATGGAGCAGCGCAGGAATGAAAGGGCTGGGGGAAACGGGAGATCTCCGAGAACACCCGCTGACCAGCGGCATCGTCCGGCACGATTCCCACTTGCGAAAATCCGGAGTGAACCGGCCGGGGATTGAACCTGGTTCTCCTGGGTGGAAGGCGAGCAGTGGTGAGTGTTTTGTTGACACGTTCGTGCCCATTGCAGACTGTCGTCAACACATTGCAAAGGAAGTTTGTATTTGACCGGCACTGTACTCTGAGACGTTCAGTGCCCAACGACCTTCCCAGAGGGTAGCTGATTACTAAACAGTGCTTCTGCTTTACGTTATGACTAGAGACCTGAAAAATTCGCGAGTTCGATGACCTGCAGCCTAGACTTTATAGCCTTATGTATAAATATGCCGATATCAAATGCACATTGGTTTTCTGCTGACTCAGTGAAGGCGACGATTGGGCCAGCCTTTCCCAAGAGGCGTCAAACACCGTGTGGACCAATGACTAAAGTTATATATACGCAACTGTTTTGAATTCTAGCTTGTCTCAAAATGAATCCGTGAATTCTTCAGGTCTCTAGTTATGACTGGTTCACATCACTGATCACCAAGCACAAAGACTTGATCTGATTGGTTGTGATAACTAAACAAGTTCTTTGTCAGCTTAAGTACAGCACACGTAAAAATTTCTAATTTGCTGCACCGGAAATTATAAATGAACGTGGTAATGAAACGGTTAACACCGATGACAAGTGGTCCAAGTACGCCAAACATACCATACATCATGGCGCCAACTATATACACATACAGCCACATAGTAAATAAGTACACAGAGACGAAATTGCATGGCGATTCCTTTGATGTGGGTGCACCCATTCTCTTATTGACTGTAAGAAACTGTAGGAACGGGCCTTGTGTCTGACTGGTTACCACGTGTTGAGGAAGATTCCCTACTGGCTGAGCTGCCGGTTGGCAAGTAAGTTACCAGCTGCTGATTGGCGAACGGCGACCCAAATTGTTGCTGGCCGTTGGCGCCATATTGCTGGCGTGTGCAGCTGGAGTTCGTGGAATAATCAGCTATTTTATCTCGGAATTTTTAAGTACTCTAAGATACAGCTCTGGCAATGAAAATGACTTGACAGAGTAAACAAGTAATTATTACCAATGCAGTAAAATTATTTCGTCCAATGTCTGATGTAATGCTGACAATGCTTTCAGGTTTTGCCTGAAATAAGAAAAACTGACCGATCCAAGCAGCATCCATTGTCCTGGCGAAATTTAAGCATCTCGGCGTCCAACAGTTGTATTCGGGAACTTGTAAAGTGCGGAAAGCAGGCTGTGGCGCTACTCGAAAAGCGGGCGAACAATTGCTAATGACTTTATGATTGATAGTGTCTTGTATCAGGCAACGTCTAAAAAATACGCGGCATGTGGTCGATAGGAATATTCTTTTATGCTGCGTAGCAAATGAGACTCAAGGTGACTCAGTTTTCTGCCTTAGTGGAAGACGATAATTGGGTCTGCATTTTATTGTATGATTATTATTGGCTCAGAGTTATCCAGGAGGAGTCGAATCACGGGTGGACCAATAGCGACAGGAATACAAACGCATGAAGCTTTAAATTCCAGCTTCTCATGAAGGGAATCCGCGAATTTTTCAGGTCTCTAGCACAGAGTACTTAAGAATACAGAGATGGAATAGTAGAGCGTAGATCGAACTCCAGATGCACACGAAGGTAAAACGGCCTCACCCGCGAACAATATGGCGGGACGTCGTTCACTAATCAGCTCCTGGGGACTGACTTCCCACAGATGGCAGCCTGACCAATAGGCCATTCTCCATAACGTGCAATAACCAATCAGACGCAAGGCCCGTTTCCACGCGGTGGTGTAGTGGTTAGACCACTCGCCTCCCAGCTATGCGAACCGGGTTCGATTCCCAGCGGTGTTGCTCCCGGATTTTCGCATGTGGGAATCG
This sequence comes from Clitarchus hookeri, assembly GCA_002778355.1. Classification (NCBI taxonomy): domain Eukaryota; kingdom Metazoa; phylum Arthropoda; class Insecta; order Phasmatodea; family Phasmatidae; genus Clitarchus; species Clitarchus hookeri. The sequence goes on from NQII01001568.1 coordinate 81,776, forward strand.
TGCTGGACAACGCCACTGGTCGTCGGATTTTCTCGGGGATCNTTGCCCAGTCCTATCATTCCGGCGCTGCTCCGTACTCGCCTCGCTTCACCCTCATCAGCTCTTCCAAGACTGCAATGCTAAGAGCCGCCAAAATCTCTCCGCTCCACTCTGCACTTTCGAAGCTAGGATTTTTCTACCTGCTACACGTGTTAGGCGCGGGGATACCCGAGTATGGACAAGTGAAAGAGCGAAGAAGTTTCTTCGATGTGGGCATACGCATTCACTGATGGGGCTGCGCCGTGCCCTGAAACAAAGCTTGTGTCTGATTGCCTAGCGCATGTTGCGAAATGTTGCTGGGATACCATCTGGCAAGTAAGTCGCCAGACGCTGATTGGCAGGACCACCTGTTATTCGCGAAACTATTTCCGCACATACCAGATTACAATACCCCTCGGGCGTACCGTACCAGAAGTATACTTTCGCTTGTTGGCAGCGTATCTCTGCGAGAAGACATAATCGAACTTCAATGACCAATCAGAATTAGGTTACCGATTCGCGGGAAGACGCCCATTATAGCGTGCGAGTTAAAATCATCCAACCGCGATGCCGGTTCAGAAACTAACGTGTTTTTGGAGTACAACTAGTCGTGGAATATTTCCGCAAAAAAACAGGTGGCCCTGCTGACTGACCAACAGCTTCCCGGCACGTGGCTGGACCATAGACTTAAAATGAGGTAGACGGACCTCGCTGGCTGTGTACAAACAATCTCCGTGTCCCAACACTGGGCTGTTTTTCTGCCAACACAACATGCAAAAAAATGGGGTGGATTGGATTTGACGTTAAAACACTGTTTAGTAAACAAGTGTTTTGGGATGATTTTATACTTCCTCTAATCACTCTGTAATACAGTTAGGTTCAATTCAATTTTGGTAAAAGTATTTTATTGATACAATAGTGCTTGTCATTTAAAAATTAAGATATAAACCAACACATTGTTAGGGACAGTTACATTTCGCGAATTGATTTGAGGACAAGCTAGGCTTCAAATCCTCGTATATTTGAGTCACTACTGGGATTGGCTAACAGTTTATTAGACACGCCGAGGACGACTCTAGGACAATAGCAGACATCCATTAAAACTTTCAGCGAATTCCTTGCTACCTTTTCAAGGGTAAAACTGGTTACTCACCAAGGCGACAGCCAATGAACGCACAGCAGAGCCTGTAGTGCACAGAGGACTGCGGAGTATAGCATACAGTTAATTTAATTTGCAATATTTTTTTGTCACTAATAATTTTTCACCGTGTGACTTTGACAGTTGTATTGCAAAGCCGGGTACATGCGCGGAAGACGAATAATCGGTCTACCTCGTATATAGTTAGGGACACCCGTATTTCGCGAAAATATTGTCGCACGTGCTAGATTTCAATACCCTACGGGCATGCCAGCAGTATCCTTTTGCTTATTGGTGGCGTGTGTTCGTAAGAAGACATTGTGTAACCTAACTGGCCAATCGGAATTAGGTTACCCTGTTACTGTACGTCTGTGATTCGCGGGAAGACTCTTTAGACGCGTAAACCCTTAGATCGTTCAATCATGAAAGTGGACCTGAGTTCAAAGTGTTATGAATTACAACTGGTCGTGAAATCTTTTTGCGAAAATCTGGTGTCCCTATCTATAGACTGTTTGCTTAACAGTTCCGCCATTTTGCATGGTGTGTGCGACTGTACTTTCGCGGTGTAAGCGGCAGTTGCACATCTGTATTGTTATACATTCTGTGACCAGGCATCGCTTCGCTCTTACGTGTTATCGCCTGATTAAAGCGGAATGAGGATGAAGGAAGTTCCCGGCGCGGCCGGTGGAATGAAAAGCGGCGCGGGAAATGAAAACACACCAGCGTATCGATCGCGAATTCATGAGCGGAAATGTTGCGTTGTGCGAGACGAGAAGGCAGGACTGAACACGGGACGGCCTTCGGTTGGTTCAGAACGAGAAAACAAGTTACTATGCCGCTGTAAATACTTTAATCCGAGAGGAAAAGTGGAGTGGAGTGGAGAGATTCCGGGTCGCTGTTAACATCGAGGTCTTGAGAGCCGATGATGGTGGAACTACGTGAGTATGGAGCAGCGCCGGAATGCAAGGACGGGGGGAAACAGGAGTTCTCCGAGAAAACCCGCCGACCAGTGGCATCGTCCGGCACGATTCCCACTTGCGAAAATCCGGGAGTGACTCGGCCGGGGGTTCAACCCGGTTCGTCTCGGTGGGAGGCGAGCAGCCCAACCGCTCAGCCACCGCGGCCCCCGAAAAATAAATAATTTCAGTGTTTACAAACGTATGGCCAGCACTTTTAATTCGACGTTAAGACGAGGAACTACTTTCCCTCCGCCGTCGCCAACTTCACTCGGCGCGCGCCTGTCAGCGTGTCAGTTGAAATACACGCAGGTAAGGGACGATCACATTTTCCAACGGTTGATTTCAAAAGTGCTCGATTAACCGTGAACAACTTATAGCNCAAAAGTGCTCGATTAACCGTGAACAACTTATAGCTAGGGCCAGTGACTTTTCGCGTAAAAATCGGAGCATACAGTAGACTTCAATACTATATACACACCTCAGCTGTTGTTATACAACCATTGGTTGCTGGTGCCGTGTCCGTCTTTGACCAAGCCACTCAGGACTAAGTAACTCCGACACTGAACCTTCGTGATTCGTGCGCAAACGGTTAACACGGGCCAGAACATTTTTTTAGCTAATCAAAGAAGCTGGACGACCCTACAGTGCTTTGGACTGTATCTTGCCTCGAAATCTTTTCGCGAAATATCACTGGCTCTACTTATAGCCATTCACTGCGTGATTGTATGCAGAGGAACTGCGAAGGTTGAAATAGGGCGCAACACGTATGGCGCTTTGAGGTCTCGAGTGACGACGCGATCGATCGCCGAAGTACCTGGCGTGGGCAGTAACGCGCCACTCGTCGATATACGGCCGGCCGCTGAGCCGCGGGCGGCAATCAGCTCCAGGTAGATCACGTACGATAATACGTTCCCTTGCGCGTCATACCCCCACCTCCCCCTCTGCAAACACACCCTGCGGGGTTATTTGATCCGCGCCTGCTATCCAAGTCGATCAGCGCGCGCCGCGGGGGGCGATACCGCTGGAGCCGGTTATAGCCGGCGTGCGCACCGCGTAACTAACGGGAATAAACGTGTTTGTAAAGTTGGCTGGACTCACAATAGTTCTTTGCGTCCGGCAGGCGTCCGTCCGTACGGCCGTCCGTCCGGCAGTCACGTTATCTTGAACCGACCGCAGGGCAACTTTCTTTTCTATACGTCCATCCGTCAAATATTGACCAAACTTTCGACGGACGGCCGGTTGAGCCCCCGCCTTCTGACGACATTCCTTATACATAAATACGCACTTCGAAAAAANAAAAAAAAAAAAAAAAAAAAAAAAAACGCAAGTCGGTGGATCTGTGTTTTATTTATATTTGGTGGTAAATTTAAGAAATGTAAAATGTAAAAAAAAAAGTTTAGAATAAATTCTTAAAACCGAACAAAATTATTTCCCCAAAATGCTTTTCTCTTGAAAATGTATTTACAACCAAAATATATATATATATATCCAACGAAAAAAAATAACGCGATGTTAAATTGTCACGCTGAAATCTTGCCGTACGTAATGATTGACGGACGACGGATTGTTCTGAATCGCTTTCAATTGACGGACGAAAACGACAGACGGGTAACTGACTGACGGATCGCGATTGAGGGATGCCACGAACTATTGTGAATCCGGTCTAACAATGTGTATATCGTTATATATATATCGTTATATATATAACTCAACAATTGCGAAGAAACCGCAAATAGACTATATATATATGTATAGTCTATTTGCGGTTACCCTATGTATGACGTGTTGGTGGTTTCCTACATATGCAGTTTACAACAAGCGTTTTATATTTGTGTTAACATAAAAACTGCTTATTTTTGTTCATTAAACTGAACTTTTACTCATATTTAGAGATGATGTTTTACCGGGAGAGAAGTTTACTGTTTGCTGGGATTCGACGTACTGTACACATGTCCGACAGTAGTTTTTCTTTTCTTGTTGGCCGTCGTACATGTATGAAGCTACTATCCCATTTCACTGGGCCGATGAGGATTCTGATACTCTAAGGCAGAACATTCGTGATTGCTATGAAAACAACTTATGCGAGTCAAAACCTTGTAGATATGTTGGCTGAAAATTTTTTCGTGATTTTCCATTATCTCTACTTATATTTTATATATAAAATATAATATTGTGTATTCAAAAGCAATACAAATTAAAAAAGGGAGAAAATAATTGTGTTGGCAGTACCCAGTGAGAAATAGAACCGTGAATGGTAACTGTTATTCGAAAGTGATGACCAGCGACGGATGGTAAGTTGTTGCTCTGTGTAGTATGCACCTGGTTGCTTACTGGTCCACACGTCGGCCACCAAAACGTTCTCACGTGGCTGACGTCGCACTGCGAGTGTAATGGGCAAAGCCGCGAGTATTTCGCTAGTTGATTTAGCCGCAGGGAAAGTCTCCACAGTCGTTTATACACTAGAACCATCATTGTCTGTGCATCGGATGCTGCTGCATATCTGGTTCGTCGATGATTCGGTGATGATGTTCCTCCGTGATTGTTACTGTATCGCAGTTACACAGGCCATGTCAAAACAACAGCGTTCAAATCACGATATAGGCGTGCACCCGACTTTTGCAAAAAAATGTTTTTTTGCCATATAGTTGTATTTCGAAACACATCAGCTGATAAACACATTCCTGGTAGGATTACCTCAAAAGTTGAGCACCTCAGGTGTCTGCCCGGGAATCACAGAAGGCCAGTATAGGAGCTACTTAATTATGCTTGGTCTGTTCAAGTAAGAAAAAGTATTCAAACAAAGTGACTCAGCCAGTAACCGAAGGGTGCTGTGGGAGTGGACAGATAAACATTGATGCCAAGCTTGCCAAAAAAAAAAAACCTATATGTGAAAATCACGTGTCCCTAGCAATAGAGAATACTCTATTATAAAATATATGAAATATATTGTAAAATCATCACTTACGAAATGCGATTACGCAGAAGCTTAAGTTATTTGTTTTTATTTTCTTGAAAAAATTACGCTAAACGTTGAACAACATTCGGAATGAATAAATAATATATTTTACGTATTAAACGTTGCTAATGCCGATACATATTGATTGACACTGAAATTTGTTTTCCTTCCTGTTGATCCTCGCAGACGGCGCCGGCTTCAGATTGGACGTTGTCACAAACCATTTCGTTCCGACATCACATTGTATCCTGTCGTAAAGGCGGTTTTTTGCAATAAAGCGAGCACTTTCGAAATCAACCTTTGTAAACTGTCGTTGTTCCTACCTGAACATGTATATACACAACGTGGGTACAATTAAATCTTGAGCAGGGCTTTCAAAAGTACTCGGTTGACCGTGTTCAGCCTGTAGCTCCGTTGACCTGGATATCGTCCCTCTCTCTATAAATGTTTCTCCATTCGCGGCAAATGCTATTGTTAACTTCTTCCTGCCCCAGGACATTCATTTCCTGTTCTTTTTCGCGGACATTCAGAGCGATGTCTTCGGCACAATGCACATCGGTATTGTGCTCTAATGGCATTAAAAAAAAAATGTTTTTGCTGAACAGAAAACTAATTTTTACGGCTTGCTATTTCCGTTTCCTACACCGCGTGTTTTGATCCGCTGTCTCGTTTTTTTCAGCACCGATCACACATTGATGCCAGCTCTGGCTGTGGAAGTCACGAAATATCTTGCTGATCGTTTCATCAATGACGTATCTCTTCCCTAGCACTGCACCGAGTAAAAGTTTTTTTTTTTTTTTTAACCAAACAAAGTTTTCTTGTTGCAACCTTCAGGAGTATTGCATAGCCCGTGAACGCCACAGTGTTGGCGGTTGGCATTACCATTGTTACGTTTGTACTGAGGACAAGTGGTTGTTAACTCAGTTAGGCGATCTAAAAGAGGAAAGCAGGACACGTGTTTGATATACAGAGTGTTAGGAACAGATGGACAACGCTGCGCTATATAACTAAAGAGGATTCAGAACCATTTTATAATGTAAGTACAGGGAGTTGAAAACAAATTATTTGGCTGTTCTTATTTGGTTTTGTTCACACGACGATTTGGTTGGTGCAACTGAAGATTCGTCTGACTCTACGTACGTTAAACCGTTTCGGTTAATGTAAATAAATTTGGAAGCCCGACCCAGATTCGAACCTAGATCGATTGTGTCTGAGCGCTATGCCCTGAGCAACCGCAGCTAAAGTGATAACTGATGAAGTAAGAACGTTTTTAAATACGTATACGTTGAATATTGGACAACGTACGTGAATAAACATTTCAAGTTTTACAGCTTTAATTTTATCCTGTTGAACTTATTTTATTACGATTTTGATTTAACTATTAAGCATCAGTAAATCAGTAACAAAAAGTGTTGCTATCCTAATTGTCACAAAAATGTACAGAAACTCTCAAGCTGTATTTTCGGACAAACGTAATTCAATGAGAGGCCAAACATTTAGTTATTTATAGTTGACACAAGTAAATATTTTGTTGGCAGTATAATTTTTTTTGGCCCAAAACAGCGGTTTCGTTACAATTCAAGCGTGCATTTTGTTAGATAAACAATACTAAATTTGTTGCTTTTCAAGTTTAGTTCATTCAACAAAAAATTTTTGTTTGGATAGCTGAATATAATGTTGGCCCTAAACAAAAAAATATTTCGTTGGCTAGAACAAACCTTTCTCTCAGTGTGCGACCGCGGTGGTGTAGTGGTCAGAACACTCGCCTCTCATCCCGGCGGGGACAAGCTGCTGTTGTCGCAACGGCAACGTTGCGGACGCTGCCCTTGACCGGTGGATTTTCTCGGGGTGCTACCGTCTGCTTTCCTCCCCACCGCTGAATTCCGCCAGTGCTCCATCTCTCTCTACTTCGCTTTGATTCCATTGGAAGTAAAGACCTCGTATGTTAACACTTTTAAACAAGGTACACGCATGCCTTATGGACAGTCGTTTATTTATGGTACATAGCTTTTAATATCTCAAATGTTCATACAATTTTATTCTGAAGTCTGGCAAGCAAGGATTGTAATATAGGAAATATTTCCCTCGGAAATAATCACGAGTTTGAAGAACACCGCTCGACCACAAAGAATTTAAGAAAGCCGAGGTGAAATGGCCCCTTATTCCTTGAAGTCCAGAAGCACATGCCACCAAAATGGCGTCACTGGCCAGCGAAATGTTATCGTTTGCCAATCAGTGCTTCGTGATATATA
>NQII01001568.1:89139-104819 GCA_002778355.1 Clitarchus hookeri
ATATATAAGCCTGTGAAGTTTATACGAACATCTTCCCCCTCTCTACTAGCACTTTTCCCTATCATAATAAAGAGCATGATTCCTATCCTCTGTCTCCTGTAGCATTTTCTGTTAAACATGATAATGCATGAATCAATTTTAATTATTTCCTGTCAAAAGGGTTTTTACGGCGACTATGCCGGTTTTTCCCTTTCTCTTCTAAATATAGTTTAGCTATAAGTACACTTAGGGAGGTTGTCATGGCCAAAAGCAGGCCACGGCAGCCCAATCCCTCTTTGCCGTGATGCATGTTCCTTGCATGATACTCCCTTCCTTGTAGGCGTATGGGGCTTTAGCCCTGAGACGCACTTAACTCCCGTCCCTACCGCGGGCTCATATAACACTTAGTTTTAGAGTAGTTAGTTAATAACGAACATCTTAAAACAAGTGGGTTTACAAGCCGCATTTATGCCACAAAGAATATTGAAATTTGAGACCTGGTTGTATTGCAGCGGCCACTCACTTGTTTCATCTGCTCATGTAGGAACGTTCACTTTTATTACACAAATTCGCCAGTAATTAAGACATTAAAACGAAGTAAATAATTTATATAATTTTTACTCTGAAGTTGGCCGCGTTTATTGCACAATGGGTATACATTATAACACTTACGTAAAATATAATAATGCTTTAGAATAATACATTTATATAATACGCTTATATAAAATGATATAATGCATGACAGTGTGAATGATAAAACACCAAGAAAATACTGTAACATGTGTGGTACAGTTTGATATCCGCTGTCTCTGTTAGTCTTTACACTGATGAACATAGGTAATATTATGTCGCAAAATGTTTTTGGCAAAACATTTTCTCATAATTATGTAACTTTATTCCACAGAGGAACACGCAAATATGATGTTTGATGCTCAACTGTATATCATAGTCTGATGATTTTATTTTTACTTCTGAAAGGGTCTTTATTCACCGTTCTAATTTTTCAAATTAGTCTGTAAATATATTGGGAATAGAAAACGCATTTATATGGCATATTCTGCTCAAAATGCCCTACGGAATAAACCCCGTGAGTGGCGATAACTACTAGTAAATCATTCTGTATAAATAGGGCTACCTGTTTTCCGCTAAAAGATTCCACGTTTGGTTGAACTCCAAAACACGTCAGCTCAGGACCAATATCGCGATTGGACTGTTTCGACTCGCGCGCGTCTTAGGCGTCTGCCAGCCAATCACGAACGTCCAATGTCGGGGGTAACTTTTCCTCTGATCTGTCTAGACGAGTATAAAAAATGTCTTCTCACACGGTCACGCAGTCAACAGTCAAAGTAAATGTGCAAACCTGCACGTGGGAAGTTGAAATCTAGCCTGTGCATAAATATTTTAGCGAAAAAACTGTTGGCCCTATGTATTATATAATTAATTTTTTTTTTCTGACGAGCACCCTTAAGCTTATTGTACTTATACCTGCTGAAGTTCTTCTTCAGGCTATGCCTCCGCCTCGCGCAAACAAAGCTTAACGAAATGTGGATAATTACACCAACGGGACAACAAACTGCACTCAGTTTAATAATATGTTGCATAAGAAATATTTCTTAATAGGCATTACCAACACACCTATATTCTCACTGCTNGCACTCAGTTTAATAATATGTTGCATAAGAAATATTTCTTAATAGGCATTACCAACACACCTATATTCTCACTGCTTAGATTCGTATTGATTAGAAATGAAACATTGTAATTCATAAATAAAATATAAATACATGTTAAATGATACCAAAAATAAGACACAATTAATTTTGTCAGAAGTATTAAATGCTCGTGATATGGCATGTTTAGTAAGCGAGCAAACACTTCACACACGGGGTTATTTCTCAAAGGTTTGATTCCAAAAGTTGGAAGAAACCGCTGGTAGTCTGTACGTACGTGCTGCAGTAAGGGTGAAAGTAGCAGTGGGGAGACTGACCTGAGAGCGCGATGGCGACCTTCTCGACACCGCCCAGTGGCGCGAGCGCATCCCTCGCCTTGTTGCCGAAGAGCTTCTCCAGGTAGTTGGGTCCGTGGCTCGCGAGTAGCGACTGCAAGAAGCTCGCCGTCTCCTCGACGGGTGGCCTCTTAGCTGCGAACACACACACACCACAGTCACTCTTTTAAACACCACTTTGGAAAATAAAAATCTCAATATTAATTTTAAAAAACCTGCAATTTTTCAAAATTCCCCCCTTTTTCATAAATTACAACAATACTAAAGTAGAGCCACAAATCAGGCAGTGCTGCCTCCCTCCTCTCTTCCTGCGCCGCAGAGGGGGGGGGGAGGGGAACTATTTCGGGATACCTGGGCCAATCTGGGGAAACTCAGTTGGCCCATAAATGTTAGCTGCAGAGGGCAACCTCTGTATCTACANCTGGGCCAATCTGGGGAAACTCAGTTGGCCCATAAATGTTAGCTGCAGAGGGCAACCTCTGTATCTACAGATTGGGATGGTGCAGGGAGTTGGGAGGGGGCCAATCTTGCTCCCTCCTAATCTCCCTGTAGGCTATGTGACAACCCCATTGGGTGGTAATGGGCCCCTCACGGGGTCTGATCTACCCCCGCTCTGAGCTTCGGCAGTGATGAACAACGGCCACAGTCACTCTCCGGCCGCACGCGCGCCTACCGTCGACACTTTGCACTCTGCAACACCTGCCCAGCATCGAAGACAAGCTAGAACTGTGTCAGTCGTACCCACCCGCCGTTATGGGAACGTCATTTCTGGAGACGTGAAAAACTTCGCTAGTTCAACGACCTGCAGGCTAGACTCTACAGTCTTGTGTACAAATATGTCGATGTAGGCTGTTCACGGTAAAGTGAGCACTTTTGAGGCCCTAGATACTTTCTACATTCAGCCATTTTTAGCCTACTTTCCGAAGGACAGAAAGGCTCATGAGATCACTTACCTGTCTGTGAGTCTGTGTGTATCTGTGCGTGTGTCTGTGCGTGTGTGTGTGCATGCAGATATGCATACAGAGATCCTACTTTGCCGAATTTCTTTCAAAGTAGTGTCAGGTGAGTAAACTGAACACATTGTTATATTTGCGGAATAATTCGGCTAATTTCCCAAACTTTTGCACACCTACAAAAGGCCAAGTAAAGTTACGTGATTTAAATAGGGCCAGACAATGATTTTAAAAATGGTGGCTGTATAAATATTTTCATATGTTTGGCATATTTATTTAACAATTTAACAATTTCAATCAAACTTTTTATGGTATTATTATATATTACAAACATCGCGTACAGCGCTTCCTTTTAAGCAATTTTGTTCGATAGCCCCATTCAAGAAAAAAAGGTTTTTATGCCATATCTCGGAGACCAATCAACCGATTTCCATCAAATTTTTCACACAAGTAGCGTTATGGTAGTCCAAGTAAGATTATGCTTTTTTAGTGGCTCAGACACTTATTTTTTAAATGATGGCCAAGTAAATATTTCAGGCTAGTGAATCCTGTCATTCAAAACATTACACTGATAACATCTGAAGTTGATGCTCCGAATCCTACGTCTGTGATGCTGTTGATTACAAGCTAGCTTAATTTTATGAGTTTTTCTGAATTCGAATCCCGGGTAAGTAACTCGTGCATTTTAATTGTCTCTATGTTTTTGGTTTTATCTCTAATGATATTGGTGTCAATGAGACATCAACGCCTACCTACCATATAAGCTTCCAAGGACGCCACTAAAATTTATTCGCACCCATGTAGAGGAAAGTAGGCTCATTAGTTATCAGTAACTTCTTGTTTATTCTCTAATCACGTTTAAAATAAATATTGACATGTAAATAAAATCAGTATATATATAAGTGCTTGGTTCGCCGTGAATAACCTTTATCAACTGCACATTGGTTATCTGCTATCAGAGTGGAAGGCGACGGTTGGACCAGCGTTCTCCAGGAGGTGTCAAACACCGTGTGGACCAATGGCTGAAGTTATATTATCGCACGTGTTTTGAATTCTAGCTTGTCCCGAAATGAAACTGCTAATTATTCAGGTATCTAGTCATTTCTGTCTCACCTTGCTATTCCACTTACCACCGCCACATTGGTTCGCACCACATTCGACACGCCTATTTCACTGAACAAAGTTCATTACTGGTTGGCTGTCAGCCAATCAATAGCCCGTGTCAACCGCCATTTTGAATTGTTTATTTCTTTCTTCCTGATTAGAATTTAGGAGGATTTATTGAAAATGCGACAATGGAAGCTTAGCTAATTACCTTACCCAGCATTAAGGACATGATATATGAACTATTAACACATATTTATGCAACAATTAACATAATACCACAATTTGTATATTAATTTATTCTCACCTTTTAATGACAACCAGGGAATACCTATTAGTAGGGCCAGTGACTTTTCGCGTAAAAATCGGAGCACACAGTAGAGCTCAATACTGTATACACACCTCAGCTGTTGTTATACCTCCATTGGCTGCTGGTGTCATGTCCGTCTTTGACCAAGCCACTCAGGACTAAGTAACTCCGACACTGAACCTTCGTGATTCGTGCGCAAACGGTTAATGCGGGCCAGAAATTTTTTTAACCAATCAAAGAAACTGGATGACCCTACAGTGCTTTGAACTGTATCTTGTCTCGAAATCTTTTCGCGAAATATCACTGCCCCTACCTATTAGCAATCAAGTACGAAAATTGGCACATAACCATGAAATGCAATGATTTTATAATGCACCCTCCCTCTTCTGTTATGACACTAAAATGAACAATTTCTCTACACGGGATGGCACAGCCTCTTAAGAGCCAGGATAACAGTCTCTATAACAGTCAACTTACTACTGAATACCAGTGGCGTAGCTGGGAAGGTGAGGCCAGGGTGACAGTTGCTCCCTTAAATATAGTAAATAAAAATACTTAACTAATACCACAACAATATGTCTGGTCGTTATTAAACTGTTCTCTTACTTTGAAATGCGCTTAGCCGGTATACAGTAGTTTAGCGAGGAAATTAATATGAGTATTTGAAATTGGGATGCTCCTTAAGGGGAGGTTACGTGGATAAATATATGTCGTCCTAGCCACTTACTAGTCTTCAAATAATTGACGGTATCTGACATATTTTTTCTGAACTATCCTTTTCGGTGTTAAAAATAATTTAATACAATTGTTTTGGGACGCTTTATTCGGAACCTGCTAGAAAGTGCCACACAGAGGATAATAAGTGGGAATCTGCTATTACTCCCCCCCCCCCGTAAAATAATTCCTGCTGCAGAACGAAGTTAATGAACATCTAGTTGTTAAATGGGTCTCATTGAAAAATAGAATATTTCAATGTAACAGGAGAAAGTTGAAAGTTGTAATTTTGTTGCCAATTTATAAATTTGGTTACTGAAACGTAAATGTCGCCGATGAAAAGTCTCAAAACCCAGAAAAAAAAATAGCGGTAAGTAGCCCTTGGTTTATGGTATTTATTCTTCTGTAAAACGCTATAATAAACTTTAGCGATAAAGCTGTATCTTTTATGAACAGTTGGTGTATTAAAACTCTAAAGTCACCGCTTAAAATTCCGAGGAAACAGAACATGCGCGAAGCTTGTTTATGCTATTTTCCATCGCCGTTGCAATGCTTCCTAACGGCTGGACGTGACCGCGTGGCGTTAAAAATTTCCTTAACTAGAGAGGCGCCTCAAGGCTAGATGTACACGTACCGATAAAATCGGTTTCGATGCCGCCACCGATATGGGAAGCACCGGAATTCCGCGCAATATACAGCATAATAGCCAGGCCGTACACCGGGCCGACACGACAATTATCGGGACGGCCGCCTACTCGTTGGCGCGATATCGGCCTCTTTCTACATAACATACGTATATGTGCGCAGAACATATGCGCAGTCGTCTTGCTAGTATTGCATGCGTAACGCCTTTCGAGAGTTCCTCGCAGTGCGTTAAATGTTATTGGTGGCTTGCCTATACTGCTATTGTTTGTAATTCACATTCAGTGCGTATTCTAGTCGAATGCAGAAACACTCGTTCTAAAGTAGCTAGAAGAGTTTTATCTTACTCTCTCGCAGTCTCCCGTGCAGGGTATAGTGAGTGTTTTCAGGAGTNTCTAAAGTAGCTAGAAGAGTTTTATCTTACTCTCTCGCAGTCTCCCGTGCAGGGTATAGTGAGTGTTTTCAGGAGGTCCTCCGGCTAGTATTGGTTGAACACAATTCTCTCTTCTCCGCTTTTAATAAAAACCTCCTATTTAAAGTGGGAGCGATATTAACTGCCCTGCGGCAGTCACTAAACTGATCGTCTTGCGAACCCCGACACCGATATTGACGGCATCGCCTTAAGACAGCACACACGGTTACTCTTACTTCCAAGTTAAAGTACACTTGGCCATATACCCTGATGCATTCTAATTCGNTAAGACAGCACACACGGTTACTCTTACTTCCAAGTTAAAGTACACTTGGCCATATACCCTGATGCATTCTAATTCGTATCACAACTGAATATTGAAAGTACATATTTTCTCCGCATTTTTCGCATCAGATGATTCCTGTCCAATAGCGCGGCTGATCGCTTTGTACGTTCGTGACACTATTGTGTGGTCGGTAAAGAAACTCCGCTTCTTTCTCTGCCCGCTTCTGTCTTGAGCAATATTCGCTGGTGACACAGATGAAGACCATCGTAAGTGGAAGGGGGTAGAGAGAGAGAGAGAGAGAGAGAGAGAGAGAGAACGAATGATGAATTTATGGATCACTTTCCTAGTATTTACATTCAATCCCATTTCAGAGATGAACATCGCGTTCTGTGCTGACTATCCCAGAGTTTCTCAACAAGGAAAAATGAAGTCCCTTCCAACCGACGCAGTCATTCTTTTATAAAAATAAAAGAAATGCGTACCAAGTTGTTAACGCGTATTTATTAAAGCAACTCGTACGCGAGGTTTCCACTTACCTCCAGTACTAATAAATCGATGATGAATTAAAATTTTTTTTGAAGCTGAAATTGCATTTAAAAGCGAAACTGCCTCTGTCTATGGCTATCAGGCAAGTCAAATGTATTTGTAACCATTACTTTATTTCTCTCTTCCATCACAAATGTTACATACTCAAATAATTTTTTATATCGTAAATGTAGCCAAAAATAAACTAATTTTCCCATACAGACGAAGGTTTTCGTTTACAAAGAAACAGAGTGATTTAAATAAAAACTAATTCTTTATATTATTATTTTGTTCTATTTTCATACAGCAGGCACAGATAAACTTTCTGTGTTTGTTTCCAATCGTACCACCAAGTTTTGACACACGTACAATTTTTGAAAGTCAAATAAACTCACAAAGAGAAATTTAAAACGCGCTCGATCTCAATTTTTACCAACTAACTGCAGCGAAGACCATTTGTTTCTCGTTTAACTGTAACAGCCCCATATGAAAATTAATGTCCACACATGTTGCTTTTCTCCGAGGCAACCATTACTTTCCCAATAATTAATTGTGTTTCAGATGGTGGCCCCGCGAAATTAATTTCTCATACACTCGTAACACATTCAGTAATGTATTTTTCTGCAAAGAGGAAATTGTTCCATTTATAATGAACTTCCGTAAAGGGGCTCGATTTCACTTTTATCGCATTGAATAAAAGCACAAAATTATAGATTATTCACTTGATAACTGTCCACTTTCTAATGCACTGCTCAGTTTTTTTTTANTGAATAAAAGCACAAAATTATAGATTATTCACTTGATAACTGTCCACTTTCTAATGCACTGCTCAGTTTTTTTTTATCTCATTGTGTGTCTTTCCACCAGATGTAAAAGTAAAAAAATGAATGCTGACAGAATCCTTGCCGGAAATGTGTCCAACTATCGATGGGTATGAGATTTCTTAAATCAAGATACAACTTTTGAACATGCATACATATACGGGAAAGCAGTTTGTAAAATATTAAGGCAGACAAGATAAATTTACCCTTAGTTCATTAGGGCCTGTCATTGTATAGTTTAAGANCAGTTTGTAAAATATTAAGGCAGACAAGATAAATTTACCCTTAGTTCATTAGGGCCTGTCATTGTATAGTTTAAGAGTAACAATAATTTTTACGCATTAAATGTATTATAAAACAAATATAATCTGCTTAACACATAGCAAAGTACTTATGAATTTTAATTCGGCCTTGAATATTTTATTTTAAAGTAACATAGTGGTCCCCTAGACAGTAAAAAATAAATTAATATAGATCGCACCATTAGAGAATTACAGTAGGATGAAATACACTCAATAGCATTAACAATTATTTACTGGCATAAAGGAGTGTAAAAATAACAAGACTCTTGGAGTTAAGTCAAATGGGATGTCCGTTCAATCGGGAACACACAAAAGATTCAGATTGATTTTTTAAATAGTAAACAAATCGAGGGTTATCGTAGTTTGCAAAATGAAGTTTTAAAGTGAGATTTAATACGCACAGGGGCTTAAATAGAAAACACATGATTCTAAAATATCAAATATATAATGTTTAGCGTCGCCACTATACAAAGTTGGGAAGTTTCCTACGCATCTGAATGTTTCCTGAGCCAACGTAGGAACACTAGCACGAATTTATGGGAAATAACTTTACTATTTCGGGCTTTCTCACTCCACGTATACACTCATATAGTAAATTTGCGAGTGATCTCTTAGAGTATACTTCTTACGAAATCACCGTGACTTATTCACGTTTGACAGAAATCGCCGTACCCAACTTGCCTGGGCGGGACGTGAAACCCAGATACAAACCGCCCACCCTTGGGGGCGCGAATGGTGGAGGAGGGGGGGNCGCTCTTGCCTCTTTGAAAATAGCGCCGGCCGCGGAAGGTCACACGTCCCGTACATGCAGCTGTAAACCTGGCCGCCACGGCCTGTACTCGAGGCTTGCGCTTCTGAAAGCCACGCCGAGTTGCCTCTTCCACTGCGTTTTGTATCCTTCTGCCACACACGAGCTGCGAGGACACCCAGCAGAATAATAGTTCGTACAGGGCCGAGAAAATTTATTATATATTCAGTTGCGCCAACAAAGTGTTTTGTTGGACAAACGACTCTTGAAAAGCAACGCTATTTGAAAGCTGTCAGGGGTATCAGGGAGATGCCAGGTAATTTTGAATAAAGTGGTTTAATGCCAGAGAATTCTGTAATACACAATCTGTATGTTGCTCGTCGTTAGTCGATCGCGGACCTATGCAAACGAAATGTTCAGTCAACGTAAACATTTTTTTTTAGAGTATATGCGAATTTATGGTGCCCGTCAGTGCAAACTTTACTTGGTTCCTTAGGAATCATGGCCAGCTGCTACATTGCCACATGTTTGGTTTATGGCATGTTGTAAATAAATTATGGTGGAGTTACTTAACGTTCTAGTCGTTTAGTTGCATTTTTGTCAAGCGAAAATATTTTTCAATTGAATTTTATATTTTATAGAACGATTTCAGTGCGAAAATGGTTATATAATTTGTAACCAAATAAAGCTTGCTTTTTTATATTTATACTCCACTGTAGGTATAAACTACTGGAACTGTATAAAATCAAATTTTGATGATTGTAGAAGAAATGTGTAATTTTTATTTGCAATATACCTGGGGTGTTTTGATTGTTTTAAAATTCAACTTTCAAATCCCTACACCAATCACCTGTTCAAGTTAGGGCCCTAAATGTTTAAGGATTCCGGGAGAAAATTTATGGAGCTTGGAAAGTTTACTAATTTCCCAGAAACCTTCAAAAAAGAGTATTCTCTCGTATACATTTTTCCGCACTGGTTTGAAGAAAATTATAGCAAATTCTTAGGTTGGACAAATAAGTAAAAATAAATGATTGGACATCGGCAAGTTAATTTGTTCGTTACTCGTTTTCTTTGTATGCTGAAAGACGTTAAAATTGACATTATTTTAGTAAAAGAAACCTAACTTCTCTAAAGCATTAATTTTATAGGCATTTGTCTAATTGGAAAGTTAAATAAAAGAAAATTATAATCTTCACGCGTGAAGTAACAATATTTTTTTTCCCTTTCGTTATGCTGATGACAGAGAGGCCTCAAAAGTATCGATATTAAGATCCTAAACTGAATAATACTAGCGTTACTAAGTAATGTTACAATTCAACATCCTGAATTTTCAATACCATAAAACATTAAATAACGAGTAGCATATTCGCGGCTTGACCAATGAAAACGTGAAATATGTTATTTTAAAACCAAATCTTGTTTTTCTGTGTTGTGATGTGTCAAGAAACCCGGCATCGTCGCGGTGATGATTGCTTGAATAGCTTAAATGAACCGTGCTCATTGCCAAGATAAGTTGAAAATACTGGAAGGAAATAGGGCACCACAAATAAAAAACATCAACTAAGTACGATAAGAAAGGACTAGAAAAAAATGCATCATAACAGCCATTAAAACATTGAGAGCATGAGGGAATATTGATAGAAATGAAATTCACGAAACCTTCAGAAGTTCTACTAAGTAGTCCTGCATGTCATAACAAGCTTCGATACTTGATTTAACTCGCAAAAACAAAATAACTAATTAACCTAAGTCGGAGATGATCAACGTAATCACTTTAAGTGTCGTCGTCACCCACTATAGCGGATTATTAATTTCCTGCTTATTTAAGGTTTATTTTGTAAAGTAAATAAAAATATTCACTGTGCAAGTTTAGCTATTTGCTTTTCTCCGGAGTACAGACATAAAATCCAATCTGTCAACGTAAAATTTTGTCACAAAGCATAATATAAACTTGAAAATATCAATACATTCTTGCCTTTTTTACAACTACTAAATAAAACGTNTACAGCTACTAAATAAAACGTTGGAAAATAAAAACAAAAATATTAAAGATCTCGTAAAATTTTAATTTTCTATATTAAAAAANACAACTACTAAATAAAACGTTGGAAAATAAAAACAAAAATATTAAAGATCTCGTAAAATTTTAATTTTCTATATTAAAAAATTCCTATTAATTTCTCTGTATCTGAAATAACGGCACGAAAACGAAGAATTTGTACATAAGAGGTGAATTCGAGACTTAAACAATAATGTTTGAGGACACCATCTAGCTGTCATGAGTGTATCATTATAAGCAGCTGTCTCTTAATCTATGGAATATTTCAATGTATATATATTTTTTTTTTTCAGGACAGAAACTAAAGTCGCTATTTTGTTGCCCATTCAATGAAACATGAATGTGGTAGTTGAAAAATATCAAATTCAGCAAAAAAAAAAAAATCGTTTTAAGTGTTCCTCTGTTTTACGGTATTTGTTTTTCTGTAAAACAGTGTTTTAAACTACGGTGGCAATGAGATATCTTTTCTGACCAGATTGTGTTATTGAAACCCTGAAGTCACCGCTTGAAACCCCGACAAAACAGAACAAGCGCAAAGCTTGTTTATGCTATTGTCCGTCGCCGACGCAATGCGTCCTTAAGGCAGGTCGTGTGTGACCTTGAGCCTCGGCTTCACATCTTTTGCAAAACAATTCTTCGTTTTCGCGTCATAAGTTCTGATTCAAAGTAATTACCGACAACGCACGATTACAGAAAATTTACATTTTACGAGTTGTTTAATATTTTTGTGCTTAATTTTCATTATGTGTTGTTATCTGATAATTGCAAAAGTCAGAAAAATATATTTATATTTTATTAAAAAGTTTCTGCCTTTCTGCAAGCAGGAAATAACACGCAGTGACCACTAGATACGAAACTATTAAACAGTTATTAAATTGTAAATATTTCTATAGTCGTACATTTCCAATAATAACTCTCGAACTGAAATTTGCGATATGAAAACTAAGAATTGTTGTATAATAGGCGAACCGAGCCCTATTATAAGTGCTTGTGCCTATTTAAAAAGCAGGTACGTAAAATGCATTCCTGGCTAGTAAATAATGACTTCCATAACAAGATAGCTTACATATATTTTTTTTACAAATATTGCAGATCAGATTTTCAATTGTCTGAACTTTGTGACGTTACAGCTGCATTTTGTCTCGGTGGTTTCGTCAAAGGAAAGGAAATGTAAAGTCAAATGATAAAGTTTTCTATTTTTTCAAGTGTCTTTAAAATATAGTCTATTCGAGGCATCTTCACACGTGTTTGATCAAACTTTTGTAAAATCATTTGTTTAATTGTATCCTAAATATCTCATGTATAACAAGAGTTTTATACTTAGTTGATATACAAAGTATCTTTTTTTTTGTTAAACTGAACTTTTACATATATTTTGTATGTAAATTATAATATTTCATTTATAATTATAATTAAATAAAACAGGGAGAAAATTTTTTTTTGGTAATGACTGGTAATAAATAGTTCTTAATCGAAAAAAATTATTATTAAACTGAGTGCGCACGAAGGCGGTGCGTTGTCCTTTTGGTGTAATTTTCTAGACTCGGTTAAGCTTTGCTCGCACGAGGTGGAGGAACATCCTGAAAGTAGAACTTGAGTAGGGCTGCTTCAGAAGAGCCGGAAGTAACCACGAATGGGACCGTGTCTTGTTTGGCGTGGTCTCCGGGACTTGTTCAACAACACCAGCCTTGGAAGTGTTTCGGCTTCGGCAGGGTGCACCGGGAGAAGCGTCGAGAGTGTTGCGAANAAGTAGAACTTGAGTAGGGCTGCTTCAGAAGAGCCGGAAGTAACCACGAATGGGACCGTGTCTTGTTTGGCGTGGTCTCCGGGACTTGTTCAACAACACCAGCCTTGGAAGTGTTTCGGCTTCGGCAGGGTGCACCGGGAGAAGCGTCGAGAGTGTTGCGAAAGGAAAAAAACAAGCAGTGGTGTGTTGGTGGAAGCCGGGGCCCCCGCCGGCCAGCCGGCCACATCTGCAATTCAGCGCCGGGCCCGGGGTTGGGTCAATATTGGTTGTTTGCGATGTCCCCGTGACGTTCACGGGATTCAGGGACAGCGCGGCGCAAACACGGACCCCGTGCTGGCAACAGTTTGTTGACTCGCGTGGCGTTGTCTTTGCCGTCAACGGATCAAGGCTTTATCTCGCCAGCCGACGAAAATTATCACCAGTGNTTCTTTTTCTTTGATTCTTTTTTTTGTAAGTTATACTTCTTTTGGCGCATTAAGGGTGAAAGTTTAGTGTGCAACGGAAGTTGTCTTTCTTCGGTCATGTTATCGTTTTCCTACTCACATAAATTATTTGCATACGTAATAAAATGTTTATTTTAGTCTCGCCAAATAAGTATAACTTCTAACGAGCGTACATAAGTGCACGCGCCCATGTTTTTTTTCCTATGTCGTATCGTTTTCTATTCTTATTCGAATGTTCGCGGTTTATTGAGAAATTTTGAAGTCAACATTTGGAAAAAAGTTACTAGCCCTACAAGCACACTGATCGGCCTGCACCCAGTAAAGTTGGCAACGACACAGGAGAAAATAGTTCCACGTCTTCGCATTGGGAAAAAGTGTTAGGTAAATATATTTGTGAATAGTGAAATTATTTCCTAACTTTCTGTTTTTTTGTGTGTATATACGTGCAAGAACGAGCAAACCTGTAAAATATTTACTTTTATAATAATTTTATATTTTCGCTTGACTGATGTATGAATAAAGTGGCAAGGCGCATGGAAATGTTAATTTCACGTATGTTAGAAAAATACACAACGTGCACACAAGTATATCTTCAGCACGGCTTTCGAACGAGCTCAGTTTATCGTGTATAAGACTTTACTTTCTTCTGCTCGTTCTTCTGCCTATTCGTGTTACTATTAGATTTCTACCCTCATTTTGCTTGTTATACCGTTCGTTCTTGTCATTATAGACCGTTCTAGGTTAACTGAGCACTTTTTAAAAGCCTTAGTTGGGATCTACTTTCCCTCCAATCTCTCGTACTTCCACTGTATGGGAGATCAACGTAACCGTTAACCGTCTCGCTTTATTCACGCCTAATCCTGGTGGAAAACAAGGACTTTTGAGGAAATAGAAGGCAAACGGGTTAGAAGGGTGGAAAGTTCGTCGAACCTGAGGTCGCGGCACACACACACACAGAGTAAGTCGCGAGGAAATAAGATCCCGCAAGAACACGAACCGGGCAGAAGAGCGAGGAGAAGAAAGTAACATTCAATTGAAACACGAACGGGCAGGAAAAAACAAGAACTGGCAAAGGAGGAAAAGTAAAAGAAAGCGACATCTCGAATAAGCCAAATAAAGTAAAAAATCTCATAATGTCTGTTCACTGTAAAGTATGCATTTTTGAAAATCAACCATTTAACGACGTCGGATCTAAGAATCTTTTTTTTTTACGTCCAACTTTTCTGAAGTCCTNATTTTTGAAAATCAACCATTTAACGACGTCGGATCTAAGAATCTTTTTTTTTTACGTCCAACTTTTCTGAAGTCCTGCTAAAGATCTACTTCCAGGATATTCCTCCGCCTCGTGCAAACAAAGCTTAGAAAAGTGCGCCAGAAGGCCAACGACCGCATTCGTGCGCGCTCAGTGTAAATAATATTCATGCATAAAACTGTTTCTTACTAGGCATTACCAACACACATATTTTCCCCTCTGTCTTTATCCATGTTAGTTGCAAATGAAATATTATAATTTATGGATAAAATATAATTTAAAAAAATTGAATTTCACCATACACGATGTAATTTAATGGTGGCACGTGTATAAAACGCTTGTGATGCATGCCATGTTTAGGAGGCAACCGAACACGTCATACATGGGGACATTTTTTCAAATGTTTGATTCAAAAATATTGAAGAAACCCCGAATAGACTATACTTGGAGCCTTCGTGAGTAATGCAGTTTTCCTAATTCCCTAATGACGGGCGATGTTATTATCCGCCAAATGTTTNTACTTGGAGCCTTCGTGAGTAATGCAGTTTTCCTAATTCCCTAATGACGGGCGATGTTATTATCCGCCAAATGTTTACGTACGCCAGATCTCAATTGAAACTTGCGCTATTCACTGATTCGTTGTTTTTTTTACGACTAAGCGTCTGCAATTTCGTAAATAATTAAATGTTATTTTAATCCCCATTTTTTTAAGAGCTTGACTCTTTCTTAATGATCGCATTAGGTAACATTACGTTTTCATAATGAAACGCCCCACACGTTTCTAACCTTGAGTTCAGAATCAAACTGTATATATCACCTTTCACTCATAGACGTTTTCATAAGAAGGTAAGCAACAATTCAAGTGATGTAAACTGAAATGAGAACTTTATACATTCATGTATATATAGGCTGTTTTAAGGCGCCAGTTACTTTTTCCTTCCAGAAATTTTTTTATCATTTAACACCTGTTTAAAATAAATATTGCCATATAAGTAATTAACACAGTGTGTATATTCTACCGCGCTCGGAAGTTAACGTCTAAGGCTAAAAAATAAATATTTTTATTGACTATTATTTCAAATGAGGGGGCTTTCAAAAGTGCTAACTTTACTGCGAATAGCCCATATATACACATATACAGGATTATTCTAAAATCATGGGACACACATTGAGGGCTGGTAGAGCTCACTAAAACAAACAATTATTGTATAGGAACATATGGGCGCGAGTGACGCGTTGAGGCACAAACACAAAAACATAACACATTAACGGAAACATAAAATGTTCATTAGCAGCATACTTAACGAGTGATTCCGTACAGAAAATGTTAAAACAGTTGCTGGAAATGCATCCACCAACAGTCACGCATGCTTGGCGA
>NQII01001568.1:105215-151375 GCA_002778355.1 Clitarchus hookeri
ATATGTATACACACATATGCATACATAATTTCTGAGCACCATGACGATTGTTTTGTGTTCTCCTTATTTGCAATTCAGGCGGAGATCTTAAAAAAAACATCATTTGTTGAAAGTAACGAGGTCGGTGGTAACATTTGGGCTTTCCGTTACCTATACGAACTGCGCAACACGTGTTACGAAAGTAGTTCCGATCCCCGGCCATACGCGCCAGTGTATCCGCTATGTCGTTCTATTCCCGGCTACGAACATACAATGAATGTATGGAGTTGAAATG
Organism: Clitarchus hookeri; assembly: GCA_002778355.1. NCBI lineage: Eukaryota > Metazoa > Arthropoda > Insecta > Phasmatodea > Phasmatidae > Clitarchus > Clitarchus hookeri. Next base: position 105,490 of record NQII01001568.1, read on the forward strand.
CTTCACGGGGAGAAAAGACTCCTTTGCGATTGTCTGTTGCGAAAATGTCGTTTAGTAACATGATTTACATACTTGGTGCATCGAGCAAAATGACAACGAAATGTATTCAGGTAAAAATCTGACGAAGCACACGACGGATAGATCATGAAATCGTTAAATGCCAAATTAAAATTTACTGGTTACCCCGGGTCTTAACATGCCCATTACATTATTCTCGTTCTGTAAATTATTTCCTAACACGTATCACAGACAAACATATTGTTCCCATAATTATTGCCATATACGTTTAATGTTGTATTATACAGAAGAAATTTAAACTAATTTCAACTAGGTATGAACTCGCCTACAAAGCACCCTCGTTCAAAGGTTGATTGCAGTTGTTTATGAAAGCAATATTCGGTCGGTAGCAAGTGTGTTAGCGAAATTGCCGTATTGAATATTGAATGTCTATATTAGAGGTGGGGGATGGGGTGAGTTGAGGGGGGGAGGGAGGCATGACCCACCTGGTACATCCTGTGCGCATGGCCTATGCCTTCACTAGAGGATGAAATTTTCACGACCTCAGGTTCATCGAAATATCTACCCTCCAGCGCTGTTTGCCTTTCAAAACGCCATCAGCATGAATTTAATTATCTAAAAATGGCATTGCGACATCAGTTTATGTTTTGTACTCATTACACTGTGCTGCAAGCGATATTTAACGTCATCTACTCTATAAGCATGAAATTACTAACCGTATCTAAAAGTGGGGGAAAAAAAACCTAGTGGAAATTTGAACTCGCGTCTAAAAAAAACATCACATCGACCTCTGCGCTCATAGTTGACATTTCAGCAGTGGATTAACACAAAAATGTAAAGAAAAACTACATTATATGCTAACGGGAAACCGATATCATTTTTTTTGCTTTGTAGGTAGTGTTTTAAGTTTCATATAAAATTACAGATAGTCTCTAAAACGTCACCATGCACACTATCACTAAAGTGCCGTATTGTACAGCAATTTGAATAAATTATAACGTCGCAGATATAAGCTTTCATGAAAAAGCTATTATCCTTAATGCCGTAGATAATATTTTTAATGTAATAACTACAAGAAGTACCTCAAATTCTGAAACTGCGACGTCTAGCAAGTGTACGATAAATTTTTGTACTACAATACGGTTGTAGCTAGTGTATGATTAAATTTTGTACTAAAATAGGGTAAGTTTTAGGTTAGTTAGTTATTTTAGTAAGCGAAGCAAGTCTGAGATTCGGAAAGAACATTGAAAATGCATGACTTACCGATATTTAGCTGGGAAGCAACTTTCCTGAATGTTAAATGTCGCAATGTGTATTAAAATACCAAGAGATTAACGCATGGAAGTTCATAAAAGAACCTCTTAATTGTTCTTTATCCAAGAACAACTTTTTAGTGTCATGCATTAGTTACATTTCGAATACGGGCAGTACTTTTAGTTTAGTGAGTAAGACAGTTTCTAAGTCAACTTCGCTATCATTTCGTCGTGTTACCACCAACCTGGAAGTAACTTAACTGCAAGAGTAACGGAAGTGAAAGTAATTTGTTTTGTGCCTGAAATTTTAAGATTTCCTGATTTACAACTTAGTTGAGCTCTTAACTTACGCATTGATTTTTTGTTTCAAGTAATGCAAAAGAGGATGGATATATTTGGTCTGGTGAGTACTTTCAAATTCCTTATAACTAGGGGAAGTGATATTTCGCGAAAAGATTTCAAGACAAGATACAGTCCAAAGCACTGTAGGGTCGTCCAGCTTCTTTGATTGGCTAAAAAATGTTCTGGCCCGTGTTAACCGTTTGCGCACGAATCACGAAGGTTCAGTGTCAGAGTTACTGAGTCCTGAGTGGCTTGGTTAAAGACGGACACGGCACCAGCAGCCAATGGAGGTATAACAACAGCTGAGGTGTGTGTATATAGTATTGAAGTCTACTGTGTGCTGCAATTTTTCCGCGAAAATTCACTGACCCTACTTATAAGAGCTTACACTGTCGAACCTATTGAAGAGTTTCTATTGGGCCAATGCACAAGCAGAAGTCAATGCCGGATTGCCAACAGCAGCCAACAGCATTATCCAGGGAAATGCGCTGACCGTATTGGTGCTGGCCTCTGGCCTTGTACAGAACCGACCATGATTTTACATATTCTGCAACATGTTGTGCGTGAACGAGAGATTTCGGGATAATANTTGAAGAGTTTCTATTGGGCCAATGCACAAGCAGAAGTCAATGCCGGATTGCCAACAGCAGCCAACAGCATTATCAAGGGAAATGCGCTGACCGTATTGGTCCTGGCCTCCGGCCTTGTACAGAACCGACCATGATTTTACATATTCTGCAACATGTTGTGCGTGAACGAGAGATTTCGGGATAATANGGCCTTGTACAGAACCGACCATGATTTTACATATTCTGCAACATGTTGTGCGTGAACGAGAGATTTCGGGATAATATATTAAGGGATGTATCCTAAAAAAAGTCCTAATAATCAATTCACTAATACTTTTACGAGCATGTATTCGTGACCTCCCCACGCCCCTCGAAGGTCATCACCGGTAACCGGAGAAGGTTAGGCGAAGCAGCACGCGCAGGATAACACTAACACTGGCCGCGATAACGCTGTCGAGACTGACGCCACTTCCACATTCGGGGAAAAAAACGAACGACTTAGGGGTCGTCGTGCGAAATTTCTGGTCGTCATCTCCCTCGGCGCAACTCGAGACTCGGAGAACTTTCTGGGCCGAGTCGACTCAGCTATATAAGCCGCGGCGTGCCTCTGTGTTAGTAGTCTTGTACGGCCATTAGCGCCAGGTGTGTGTGTGTGTTCATCGGAACGACGAGCAATGGCGCAGTGACCAGCGAGTGTGGTCTGCGAGCGTCGGACAGTAAAGAGTGAGACTTGCCAGCTTTAAAGTCATGTCCAATATAAATTAATATTAATATAAGAGAACTTAATAACTTTGAATCATAATTTAACTTAAAATTTAAAAATAACTGAAGCCAGTGATATTTTCGGAAAGGCTAACAAATAGAATAAAATATATTGGTTTATAAAAAAATATAAAAAAAAAACTGAGGGAAAGTGGGATTGTATGCGTGAGTGCCCGACATTTGCAATGCTGCCAATGTATGGCAATGGAAACTTTGATCGTATGTGTGAGTAATAAGTGGGGATTAAAGCTGGACTCAGAACCATCCATCGCATCCGCATTCGTGATCTTCAACCCATGTTTTTGATCCGTCAATCCGTTATAACATTTCTCAAACTTTAACTTTCGACGGACGGACTGATGGGCCACACCGCCTTCTGATGACATTCCGTAGACGCAAATACGTGCACGTTATATAGTTTAAGCTAGCATGACATAATCTGGAGTTCTACGCGTGTGAGGGCCAAGTTGCATCAACGTGGTGTCGATCCTAGTGTTACTTAACACCCTGTTGGCGTGACCCCTTGGTAAGATCTGAAATGCATTGTACCACCACATTTATATCTTTGGTTAGATGGCAGAGTGTTAAGTGTTTCAGTGGTTCTTTTATGCGCATGTTGGGATTAAAGTACTGGAAATCCGGTCTTTTATCCCGAAACTTTAATGATGTTGGCAATAGAGTTTATTTATTTTTTACCGTGCTATGTACATATTTACAAATTACGTACACAAATGAACACTTTGGCTTGCAAGACGTCAAATATTAATAAGTAAACATATAAATGTCCCAGGGTCGTCAAAATATAGGTTTAAATTAATATTATTTGCTGTGTTTTGTGAGAATTTCTTTCTGAAGTACCTAGGTTTAAAATTTCTAATGACCTTGTTCTATTGCAACTTGAATATTGTCCATGACATACTCCAAATTACAAGCGTACATTTGAAGCATGAGACGAAAATTACGTCAATATTTAATAGTTTGAATACGATACGTGCTGATATCATCTGCATCGAACTTCCACGAGATGAACATATCTCTCTTTGGTATGAAACGAGTCGTTAAAACTCAATCAGCAATGTCTGAATTTGTTTTCTTGAGAAGCAGAAAGCTTGGACAATTAATCTACATAGCACTGTCAGTTTTAAGAAGATCGCGAATGCTTACCAATGGAAGTGTCTAACGTCAGAAGAGTGTTCCTGGAGCCACTCGGTAGTAACTCTCGACGTGTGGGGTGTCGCATGTTATCGCTACCTCGGAGATGCTATGTCCCATCTCTCGTGCGCCGACTATAACACCACGTTCAAACTCACTGAAATCTCTATAACCTGCCATTGTAGCAGCAGTAACCGATCTAGCAACTTTATCTGACGCTTGTTGTCTTATATAGGCCCTGCCGACCCCATCGCGTTACTCTGATTGGTTCCATACCTCTGTTGTTTGTATACGCACGCCTATACCAGTTTTTTTGGCTCTTCAGTGTATATGTATATCTGACCCCTAGCCTAAATCTGTTCCGAGAGTGTGTAACGAACCTTGAAAGTGAAACTGTAGCGGGCATTTCTTGCTGGTAACACAGGTAAAATTGAAGATAAGTATCGGCATTATTGAACGACGAAGCAAAAACCATAAAAATACTGGATGCCAGTACCAACCTCCTTCCGCAAAGAAGGACGGGCTGGAAGTTCATTTTTGCGTTTAAAAATTTATATCTCTGTCATTTTTGCACTGTGCCGTGCGGATTAGTAATCTTCGCACGGTAAACAAAAAGGCCACCTTGTGTTTTTATCCTTCACTGAGTTCGCGAAATCAATGCGCAATGCCCTAATCGCAGCATCTGGCATACGCACGGCACACTTGCAGTGTTATAATATCGTGTATTAATTTCTCTAACACAGTAGAATTTAGGGTAAAAACACAAGGGGATATTTTTGTTTACCATGCACGGTAGATTATTAATCTGCAGAGAAAAACTACAAAAAATGTTGAAAAGTTACAATTTTAAATGCAGGAAAGGGGAACCAATCCTTTCTACTTTAAAGAACGGGTTGATATCAGCTCCCAATTGTTTTGTGGTTTGCACTTCGTCGTTCAAAAATGCATTATCCAGAACCTCGAAATATATATGTATATGTTTCATTCTGGATGTGTAACTAACGATAAGCATCTGCTTTCATTTACACATTCAAGGGTGTTTACGTCTTCCTGAAATCGACTGAGGCTATCGGTCGTATATTTTCTACCTATTTTTTGACGACATACAAATCATCTGCCGAGGTTGGTCGGTTGAGTTCAGTTCCACTCTGCAGGCCTATAACCAAGTAGTCTCACTGTCGCATCTCAAGTATAGCCTGTTCGCCGTTTCTTCACACTTTTTTTTAAATCAAACCTTTGAAAAATCACCCCATGCGTGACGTGGTTGGTTATATTCTAAATATGCCATGTATCACAAGTATTTTGTTTTAGTGTTAACCTAAGAGTATCTTATTTCTGGATAAATTGCATTTTTATTTATCTATANTATCACAAGTATTTTGTTTTAGTGTTAACCTAAGAGTATCTTATTTCTGGATAAATTGCATTTTTATTTATCTATAAATTATATTTAATTTATAATTGACATGAATAAATAGAAGGAGTAAATAGGTGTGTGTTGGTAATACCTAGTAATAAATAGTTATTATGCAATATATTATTAACGAAAGTGCGGTGTAATTTTCTAGACTCGGTAAACTTTGTTTGCACGAGGCGGATGAATATCCTGTAAGTAGAATTTTAGCAGGGCACCAGAAAAGTTGGAAGTAACCATGGATAGATTATAACTAGGGCCAGTGACTTTTCGCGTAAAAATCGGAGCGCACAGTAGACTTCAATACTATATACACACCTCAGCTGTTGTTATACCTCCATTGGCTGATGGTGCCGTGTCCGTCTTTGACCAAGCCACTCAGGACTAAGTAACTCCGACACTGAACCTTCGTGATTCGTGCGCAAACGGTTAACACGGGCCAGAACATTTTTTTATCCAACCAAAGAAGCTGGACGACCCTACAGAGTTTTGGACTGTATTTTGTCTCGAAATCTTTTCGCGAAATATCACTGCCTCTAATCATATCTAAAATCATAGAAATTAAAAAAAAAAAAAAAAAAAACCTTTATGACGGCATAGCGAAGTGGTATTCGCCGGAATTCAATTTATGTTGCCATTATGCCAGTGTAATTCAGCCTCAGTAATAATAGGTAAAGTACCTCTGATTTCCAGCATAGAACATTTTACTGGTTTAACCGAAGCTGAGGCGCTTTCTGTTATATTAAAGGTACGGATTATGGGAACCTTCCCTGAGGATAACGAGACTGTGCGAATATAAAACTAACAAGAAGCGCGTGGCGGTCGGGAGAGAGGCCGGCATTGTTGTAACAGCAGAACGGCGGGGCTGGAAGTCGTTAGATAGCAGTGTCTGGTGACAAAGGCCCCGGCTCGTCGTACTGCACAGCTTTTGTGGCGAAGGGAAAAATCGATTTAAAAAAAAATACAGCACCTTGTTCATCAGTGTTACTTTCGTGGTCGTATTTTTAATAAATGGACAGGAACCTAACTTCTCTGCAATCGACGTGAGTTACTCACATGTGGTATCTCAAGTGATATCGGTCTACGTATGGATACTATGAAACTCTGTGATTTATATTCTTCAGTTTTCAATCCGCTATATCGGCCTAATGGCCACGCTTAAACCAACGTAGTAAAGTAGGCAAATAAATAATAATTTTTACTTTTAACTATCGTGTAACAATTTTGGAAAGGAGAAATTGAGTAGTTCTTCCAGCTTAAACTAACCCGAAATAAAACAGGAGACCATTGTTCTTACAGTTAAAAAAAAGCAATTTAAAGTGAGCTAAACCAGCCTACTAGAGCCGATGTGTGGTTTTGCGTAAATTATCGTAAACATACCAAATTCCCCCTCTGGCGTCCTGTAACAATTTCTATGGACGGAAATTTTTAAAACTTACAATGAAAAGGAAATCACGACATGAAAAACAAATAATTCCTGCGTGATGTGTAGTCGAGCCTTTATAATACATTTCCTGTGCAGCATCCAAGGACATAGTCGCAGTGAGAGGGGAAGGTGCGTAGAGACTCCCGGCGTTGCGTTGGAATGGCAGGAACGGCGGGCTGGACGTCGTGATCCGGTGACAAAGGCCCCGGCGGGAGTTCGGACGTCGCACAGGACGGCCTTTGTGACGGGAGATCGCGTGGTTGACGGCGTCATTCGAGAGGCGACCGGCCCGGATTACCGTCCAGTCCTGGCGCAGGAGAGGTCAACGCAGGTAGCAGGCAACTGCCCTCACAGATCCCGCGTGAAGGTCGCATGGCAGTAATGCAACATACCGTCAGGCGTACTTTTCTGTCCAAGTGTACTCTTGTGTGTACTTGACCCCGCCTGACGAACTTCGCCACCGTGTTCTAGAGATCATTACCAACAAAAAAAAATGTCACTTACACACGTAGGCTATACAGCTCCGTTTCAGAGCAGTGCTGCCAACTGTAGCCGAAGACAACCTTGCAAGTTACTGGCTAATACTTTGTAAAGGACTACCCCCTGTAAATTATATATTTTCATTCTTGTGCTTAATATCGCGAATAAACTGTTTCAATTATTAAAAATAATAAATGGCGTGATAACACGTGACGAAGTCTTTTCTAAATTACTGTTAAGTATTGTTACATGCTTGCTGTTCTGCATCACTTTACTTGCCTCGTCCACTCGAGTGAGTGAACCAAAAGAAGAGCGCGGAGATATACAAAACTTTGCCGCCGCATGTGCCAGGTAAGCCTACCGGGACTCGTGCGCTCCTGTCCTTGGGTGGATTGAATTTATGGGGTTATTTTTGCAAGAATGTTCTGATCATCGCCATAGCCTCTCTCAGCGAGACTCGGGGTGTGAGGGACCTTCTAGATCGGGTCAGCGAGACTGTATACACCGCGACGGGACTCCGAGCCGACAGTCTATAGAGTTAGGAAAATTGTGCGACCTCAAGCGCCAGGTGAGCGAACACGGCGAAGCGACGAGCCATCGGAGCGACGAGTGGCGGTGAGAGTGACCAGCGGGACTGAAGTCTGAGGACTGCGAGCATCGGCACAGTGAAGGTGCGACTGGTGGGCGGGACTACTGAACTGGATGTGTGAGTCATAGACATTTCGAATGATGGTAATAAATAGGGACAGGTGTTTTTTGCGAAAATATTTATGACCATGCTAGACTTCAATATCCTACGTTCACAATCAAAACTACCTTTGGTTATTGGCCACGTGTCTACGTAGGAAGACGTATTCTTATTTGACTGTGCCAATCAGAATATAGTACTCCGGTGCTGAACGTCAATGATTCGCGGACAGACACTAGAGGCACGCGACATTTAAAATCATCCAATCACAAAAGTGCATACTAGCTAAAGCATTTAGGAGTACAACTAATCTTTGAATCTTTTCGCAAAAAAAAAAAAAAGTCTCTAGTAATATACTGAATATGTGTCAATACTGAGTGTGAATAAAGTTACTGCAGCCAATATAGAGACATTGGTAGTCTTAACTTAAAGTTGAGATATACATTAAATATTGCGCTCACTGAGAATAACAAGAGTAAGAGTGGAGATAGGTAGTTTTAATGTTGTAAATATGAGCTGTGTAAATATTTATAGTACTATAAATAAATTTTAAATTAAATTTAGTCCTTTATTTTTATTATGACCTTCATCCTTTAGAACTCGGATACGCCCATCTGGCGTCTTGTAAAAGTATTTAGATTAATAACAGGAATTATTATTATTGTATTATGAATAGTAGCGTGCAAATAACTCAGGTTTGGAGCATAGCTTGATTTGGTTATTTACAACTGGATTTCAGAACACATGTAGCCGACTTGCTGGTCTATAGGTTGGCAACACTGTCTCAGAGCGACAGCGAAGGAAATGCAATAAATACAACACGTGGAAATACGTTCTGTATTGACACCGACTCCACGTATGTTGGCGGTCACTCACAGGCTGTTCGCAATGGGCCCCATCTGACCGCAAGAAGGCTACGATACGTTCATAACGGCATGCGTGCAAGTGTGTGTCGTGTTGTGGTTGAGTGGTAGCGTAGTACAAATCGGAGCATTCCACGCCTTTACTGATGCTAGTTCTGTGGCTGGCGTGGTAAGTCTTTGTTAGTGTGGCCCGGTCCCATGGCCGGCGCGGTCTCCTGATCTCTCTCCATCGAACTATTTCTTCTGGGGCTGCCTGAAGAGTAAGGTGCACAGCGGACTGAAACCAGACACACGTGACCACTCGCCACAAGAAACAAGCAAGAATTAAAGTCTGCATTGTTAGAGGAACGGAACGACCCGGAGTCTGAAACAACTCTGAAACTAGTAGGAAGGGTGGGAAAACGATTGAGAGACATTATTAAAGCAAAGGTTGGCCAAACAGATCACTAAGTGGCTAATGTGTATAGTGATCTGACATAAAGTGACACCGAGTGAGCTGTACGGAAAATTTATTTGCCTTATTTTCTGTTGTCAGCGCGGTGCAGTGAATGTACAAAGTAATTTTAGTTATATTTCTATTTTGTTATGTGTAGTGCGACTGGTACACGTTATGAGCTATGCACAGACGAAATATATTTGTATTTTATATTTGTATATTCGTAATATTTGGACGTACCGGAAGGCAATATACGGAAACGTATTTTACTTACAGTATACTACTTTATAGAAGTTTAGCTTTTGGCCTTACTCTGCAGCCTGATTACGGGTAGATGGGGTCCATTTTGAAGAGCTTGTGTGAAACCTCAAACACGTAGTCAATATGGATGAAAATATTCAGTAAGGGCCTACATACATTTGTTGTGTTAATTACACTCCCGTCACTGCCACTCTGCACACAACGGTTTTCATTAGTAATCATCTCTAGAGCACGCTGGCGAATATTTTGTCGGTTTCGTCGCGGGACACTCTGTATAGTAGCACGGCCTGAATTACCACTGTAGTACACTTACAATACCCAAACGGAGCCTCGGATATGGATTGTACTTACGTCTGGCCGTGGAGAATATAAGCCAGAATGCCGAAGAAGTCCGGGAAGACCGAGGAAGAGATGGGTATCGCAAGAGGCGAATGCCTAAAGCATGGAGTGAAGAAGAAGTACACAGAAGTTCTACTCTTGGCGGATACTAGAAGTTGCTTACTCGTGGGGTGTGTTTGCGTACTTTCGTGATCATTGATTCTTGCGCGGTTGCCATACTTGTCTTTGTTTTGAATTGCTCTGTATTAAATAGGGCACATATTATGCATCCGACTGGATCATGTGTAGGCCTAATGTATTCAACATAATACTCGAGGCACCGCTGTAATCACGATCAGGGTNGCATCCGACTGGATCATGTGTAGGCCTAATGTATTCAACATAATACTCGAGGCACCGCTGTAATCACGATCAGGGTTAAAGTGAACATTTAATAGAAATTTCAAACAGCTCTATCCGTAGTTAGAAAGTTAAACTGGGGATAGCAGAGAAGTGTAGGTACTATGGGGGAATACCTGCTCAACACCAAAGTTATTTAATACAAATTGCTTATTTGAAAGACTTAATCGTGCTCCATGCAGCGTTCCAAGCATAGAGAAGAGAGGTGATATATAACTGCCGCTCCCACAATAACAAATTAAAACAAGTACACAAGCGACATCTAGCGGACGGGCNAGAGAGGTGATATATAACTGCCGCTCCCACAATAACAAATTAAAACAAGTACACAAGCGACATCTAGCGGACGGGCCGAAACTACGACAGGTTTCGAATAGCTATAGATTTNAAGAGAGGGGATATATAACTGCCGCTCCCACAATAACAAATTAAAACAAGTACACAAGCGACATCTAGCGGACGGGACGAAACTACAACAGGTTTCGAATAGCTATAGATTTTTTTTGTGTAGTCAACTTTATGATATCGATACTACTCTTCAATCGATATTCTTGCTTATTAATATTTATATTGTGTAACTTAACAATGTGTAATAATTTTAGTTTTTTCCCCAGATTAGGCTTTATTCCTGTTTCTCTCTCTCCTCATCATTTTAATTAAATGATTCTTCATCCTAAGCATAAGGCTTGCTGTTGCCTATTTTTTTTAGCAGTAAATTAGAAGTATAGCCGCAAGATATCTGCATTCTAAAACAAATACTTTCACGATCTTCACGAGCTGATACAAAACACGTACTCATTTTACAAAACGGAACATTACGCAACAACATTGTAAACAAAAATATGATATATTTACACATCGTATGGAAAACCAGCTGACAGTAAAACCCACGTAGCTACAGTGAGCACGCGCTTGGCAGCCATTGCAATAGATTTTTTTCTGTTGAGACGGGCCAAAAAAAAAACCGCAGTTGTGCTGCGATCTGTTTGAATGGGCCTGGAACTACTTCGAGAGGAAAGTACCTGATGTGCGTATATAAGAAGCACCCCCATTCTTTCAATGTATTAAGGGCATAGAATCCCTTCCAGCTTGGATTTGTTTTTGTTCCATCGTAACTTACTCTTCAGATAAAGTATGGGAAAACGTGGGCTCTCAGACCATGGCATATCTTGACAGATATTTTTCCAAGTCCACAATATATTCCCCATGTTTTTGTAGCACTTCTAACCGTAACAAAGATTAACTCATAACTCATTCTTTTTCAGTTTCACATGAGAAAATAGAGAACGAAATCAGTTCACTATGACTTCAGGAATTCTGTGAAGTAAATCTTAACAGTTAGTTATAAAGAGATGCATTTAAAAACAAGGTGGCAAGGGTGCAAATTAGCAGNTCTGTGAAGTAAATCTTAACAGTTAGTTATAAAGAGATGCATTTAAAAACAAGGTGGCAAGGGTGCAAATTAGCAGCGATTAAATTTTTCCGTACCCAACTTTGAGACAAATAGCAATTTTTTTTTACGTTCAGCGCACATCAGACGGCAGTTTTCGTAATTAAAGGAACACTTGTCGCGAACTGGTTGCGAGTTAGAAAGTGGAGTGGAGAGATTCGGGCGGATTTTAACGTCGAGGTCTTGAGAGCCGATTGAGGACGGAGCGAGGCGGGTATGGAGCAGCCCCGGAATGCAAAGGTGGTTGAAACGGGAGATCCCTGAGTAAACCCGCCGACCAGAGGCATCGTCCGGGCACGATTCCCACGTGCGAAAAATCCGGGAACGGCCCCGCCAGGAATCGAACCCGGTTCACCTTGGTGGGAGGCGAGTAGTCTGACCCCTACACCACCGCGGCCTCACGAGTCGGAAATAACTTGGCAGTCAGCTTGCCTTCTGTAAGAAATGTCACCCCCTCTCTGCCTCCCTTGGACCGGTGAATGTCACCTGTAGTGAGAACAGGAGATAAGGTCTGGAGGTAAGATCTCTTAGCTTGTTTAGAGAACACCCTTTCTCCAGAAGCGACCCTAGTCGCTAATATTAGTTAAAATATTGTAATAAATACAGGGACATGCTTCATCTTCCCAATATGCAATATTTCACAANAGTCGCTAATATTAGTTAAAATATTGTAATAAATACAGGGACATGCTTCATCTTCCCAATATGCAATATTTCACAACAAATTTCTTTAAATGTTTTCTTAACGACAGCAAGAGTGAGTCACTAATATAGTTACTACAAGATGTGGCTGAACACAATTTCGTATGCCATGTCACAGAAATCATCAACCATAGAATATATTCGCGTTTTTTTTTCTCGCACTTTTTGAATCAAACCTTTGGAAAGTCACTCCATGCATGTCGTGCTTGATTGTCTCCTGAATATGTAGTACATATGTGAAAAGTGTGTTATAATCGCGCTAACATTAAATTACCTTATTTTTACTAATATTTTGTCTATAAATTGCAAGATTAAATTTATAATTAACCCGAACAAAAACGGAAAGAATATATAGGTTTGTTGGTGATATTCAGTAAGAAGTANGTCGCTAATATTAGTTAAAATATTGTAATAAATACAGGGACATGCTTCATCTTCCCAATATGCAATATTTCACAAAACATTTCTTTAAATGTTTTCTCAACGACAGCAAGGGTGAGTCACTAATATAGTTACTACAAGATGTGGCTGAACACAATTTCGTATGCCATGTCACAGAAATCATCAACCATAGAATATATTCGCGTTTTTTTTTCTCGCACTTTTTGAATCAAACCTTTGAAAAGTCACTCCATGCATGGCGTGCTTGATTGTCTCCNAAAAGTCACTCCATGCATGGCGTGCTTGATTGTCTCCTGAATATGTAGTACATATGTGAAAAGTGTGTTAAAATCGCGCTAACATTAAATTACCTTATTTTTACCAATATTTTGTCTATAAATTGTAAGATTAAATTTATAATTAACCCGAACAAAAACGGAAAGAATATATAGGTTTGTTGGTGATATTCAGTAAGAAGTANAAGATTAAATTTATAATTAACCCGAACAAAAACGGAAAGAATATATAGGTTTGTTGGTGATATTCAGTAAGAAGTAGTTTCTCATGTAAAATATTATCATACTGGGCGCCCACGAATGTTGTGCGTTATCCCTTTGGTGCAATTTTCTAGACTTTGTTAAGATTTGCTTGCACGAGGCGGAGGAATATCCTGGAAGTAGAACATTAGCAGTGGCTTCAGAAAAGTTGTAAGTAACCGCGAAAGGAACAAAACCTTTAGATTGATATGTCGACGATGCAGTCATTTTCTTTGCAACAAATGCTACAAGATACTGTAAGTGTAATCAAATTTTCATGTTTACGAATCCTAGAAACTTGCGGTTAAAATTTACGCTGCTTCTTATGGCCCGTATTTAATGTATTGGCAAGGTGGATCAAATATTCCCTCTTGCTCGCAACTGTATCTCCTCGTCGTGGAGTAATGTAGGGCGGTTGTACGACGGCGCGCACGCATACTTAAGCACCCTAGCGAAGGAGTAAGGGCGTACTTGCGTGCGCTGCGTACAGCTGATACCTCCATCACTCACGTATTCAAAGCAGCGGCAGTATTTTTTTTTCCTGCAATGCAAAGTGGGCCCGAGTGGATGACCCCCGCCCGGAACGACCATCCGTCCCGTTACCGCCTTCACCATAAGTGCCCGGAAGGGACGGCGGGCGGAAGAGAGACGGAGGTCGTAACCGCCTTTCTGCTCGCTTCAGCCCGGAGGAGTAGGTCCTTGCTAAGCGACCCCGGCTGGACGCGGGGGGATGCCTCGCGCGGGACTCTCAGAATAGCCGGCACTTCCGTTCCTTAACACTTGCACGACGGCTGCTGCTGTCGCAGGGCCGGAAAACCGAATTCAAAGAATTTTGTTCACCATTGGGCGAGAATGGGGTAGAGAGATCTCGCTGGCTGTGCGGAACCACCCCCCGTGTCCCAACATTGAACTGCTTTTCTGCCAACACGACTATCGTAAACGACTTGGATAGAATTTGAGGTTAGATGTGCTTTGAGAGGTTCGTATATTTCCTCTAACCGACTTGTAATGCAGTTGGATTAAATTCAAACTAGTAAAAGTGTATTTTAATCATATAAAAGTTTTCGTCTTTTGAGAATTGCGTTCATCACTGTTTACCATGCGAATTCGACAGTTTTGTTGGTTAGGGGTGGGTCAATTTTAGGTACATGCGCATAAGACGAAGAGTAGGTCTACCTTATTTTTAGCGTATGGTTTTCACGATAAAGTGAGCATTTTTTTTTTAAATCAGCATTTGAAAATAAATCAGTGTATATATAAGCTGTTCACGGTTAATTGAGCACATTTGAAATCAACCTTCGAAAAATGTCACTGTTCGTACCTGCATAGTATTTGACCGGGTACACCGAGTGGCATGCGTCCAGTACAGTTGGTAACGACGAAGGGAAAGTACTTCCGTGTCTTAACGTTGAGTTAATAGTGCTACATAAACATTTGTGAATACTAAAAAGATTTTTTTTGCTCTCTAATTTTTCAATTCATGTTGCTTAAAGAATAAGCAAATTTATGAAATTTTTTATCTTTCATAAATTAAAAAAAAAATTATATTACAGTTTTGCTTGACCAACGCATGAATAAAGTGATCAAGGCGATGTCAGTGTTAAGTTTACGTATGGCGGGAAAATACACAAGGTGCATACAAGAATAATCCATTCTACCGTTACTTTCAACTTTTCTGAACCCGTGATCAAGTTCTACTTCCAGGAAATTCCTCCGCCTCGTGCAAAAAAAGCTTAACCAAGTCTATAAAATCACACCAAAGGGACAATGGACCTCATTCGTGCGCACTAATTGTAATAATATTTAAAATAAGAACTATTTCTTAGTAGGCGCTACTAACAACTAGTTTTTTTCACTGCTTTTATTCATATTAATTTTAAATGAAATATAATAATTTATATATAAAATATAAGTAATAGTTTAATTTAACCCAAAAAAAAGGTGATTATACTTTAACAGAATAATAAAACGTTTCTGATACATGTCATATTAAGGAAACAACCAAACATGTCATTCATAGGGTGATTTTTCAAAGGTTGTATTAAAAATATGTGAAGAAACTGCGAATAGACTATAGATATTAAGCAGATGTTTCAAAAGTTCTCAGTTTACTGAATATGTAATTATAGGATGTTCACAGTAAACTCAGCACTTTTGAAAGATCTGCTTAATATCTGTAGCTTGAAATCAGGAGAAAAAAAAAATCATTTTTTGCTGCTACAAGATATTTTGTGAAACTTATCCCCCTGTCGATTATTTTTGTGGCTAGAGCAAATGCTTTCATCGCAGTTTCTTCATCTCTAGTTTGTGTGCTATTATTACTGTTCCTAGTTTTACCGTGTACAATTTTTTTTTGCAATGTAGGTAAGCGGCATGCAAAACTACACTGCCATAAATTTGCCTTTTTAATAAATATTTTTTTATAATTTTATAGTGATTAGTAAACTGCCAGATATTGTTTACAATTGAAATACTTATACTGTAATTATCGCATAAGAGATGACTATTTTAAATTTTGAAAAGTAATAAAATATATTTTACAACTAAAAAATTCTCTAAATGTTGATATAATATTTAAATTATAGATTTATTTAATTTTTATTCTATCAGGAATTCACATCTGAATCGAAACGATTTTTTTTTTTTTTGTATTTCGGATGTTTGAGATTCCATGATTTTTATCAAGGTTTTTATGAACATGTCATCAACACGTATCAAGAAAAGTTTACTTTATGTAAAAGTTGAAAAGTTTCAAGCCAAAATCCTTTTCAGATTCTACGCAAAACAAATGTAACTTCAACGGTAATGGTTCAAGACCTCCAACTTTCCACGCAGTTATCTTTATCCCGCAAAGGCCAATCACGTTTCAGACGAACTTGCGTACTCTCATACTGTCGTAGCGAAGTAAGGCACCAACTGTGTAAAGATATAATTGACAGAATTTTTTTTTTTTTTTTCAAAAAACTTAAATACTTTGCGTATAATCGCCTATTAATTATTGCTTTTAATTTTATAAGAACGTTGTTCTACTCACTTAATTATACGTTATTCCCAGTCTCTATCGTGAACAATGAATCACGTTTTTAAATTACCTCACTATTAAGACCCCTAAATATATTTTATTTTCTTGTCAGTAATATCCTGTAATCACGATACAAGTAAGGAGGCCGAGATATTATTATTTTCTCTCCATACACCACTTACCGCCATGCCAGTGTGTAAATTGGAAGGCTTAAATACCACCATGCCATGCCCTTACTAAAAAAAAAAAGCTAAGTCCCCGAAGAAAATTAATGGTTAATTAACCTTTATGCAAGCCACAAGACATAAAATTAAGAAATATAACTTTGAAAAGAGAAAATGTTAATGACCATTATAAAATAAAACTCCCATCTATGTAGATTTACAAGAGAGACAAATTCTAATTTTCGGAGTACCATCATTGTCAAGCAAGTAAAGAGAATGGAACGAGTTAGGTTGGAAGAACAATGAAAATATGGCTTCTGTGAAATCAGAAGGGACAAAAGAATTGTTAATTTCTGTCACACACTAATTAGATTATCAGTGGCAATGTCTGGTAGGCGTAGACAGAGGAAATAATTAAAAAAATCCAATCTGACACACAAACAAAGTAAAAATAAGAAGGAAAAAAACTTATTTTCTTTCCCTCTGAAAAAAAAAAAACGAAAAATTTAAATTCTGGGCTGGCGAAGCTGCGGGGTACCGCAGTTATAAAATAAAATAAAAATGAACGGTATTTCTGAACTGTCTGTCCAAACTGAAACCTCAGTATTTGCGTGAAGAAAGTGACACGGAATCTCAGTAAACATGTATACGGAAATGCCACCACATAGTTCAAACAAATATGGCGTAGCAACGCCGGAAGCATGCAGTCGTCAAAACGTAAATTTAAATCAAGTTACGTACTACAATACATTCCAGCCAGCATTTTAGTTTAGATTAGGTTAGGTCAATTAAGGTTAGGTTAGGTCAGGTTAGGTCAGTTTAGTTCAGGTTTGGCAGTTACCTGCCCTAGACGATAATTTGCACAATGTGATAATCTTCACGGACTCAAAGTCACTGGAATTCTGTGTTTCTTCCGCTCGTAGATGTTGTGGTTTCCGTTTGGGTAGAGAGCATAGGAACACTCATTCTGATGAGTACACCACCCCCACCCACGGTTTATTTATCAGGTGTCAGAAGAAGTGGGCCAATGAAGTGAAGATGAATAGGTTTGAAAGTGTAATTGTACTAAAGACGAGTGAGGTTAGATGACACTGGGACAGTAGGGAAAATAGCACGCGATGAAAATCGAAAGAGAAAATTCCAAGACGACCAACATCCAAATGGAAGGTGCGGGCAGGATATCAATTACTCTCTAAAAATCTCTACTTTCAGCACTGTTTATTAATTACACATGATTTTACTTATTCCTAAATGGAATTTCTCAACTTAATGAATAAAGTGTTGCTAAATACAGACTATCAAGGAGTTTATATGACGTTTATGCAGGTTCCCTTGATTTCAGTAGCTTGGCNAAAGTGTTGCTAAATACAGACTATCAAGGAGTTTATATGACGTTTATGCAGGTTCCCTTGATTTCAGTAGCTTGGCTTATGCAGGTTCCCTTGATTCCAGTAGCTTGGTTTATGCAGGTTCCCTTCNGGTTCCCTTGATTTCAGTAGCTTGGCTTATGCAGGTTCCCTTGATTCCAGTAGCTTGGTTTATGCAGGTTCCCTTCATTTCAGTAGCTTGGTTATGCAGGTTCCCTTCATTTCAGTAGCTTGGTTTATGCAGGTTCCCTTGATTCCAGTTGCTTGGTTATGCAGGTTCCCTTGATTTCAGTAGCTTGGTTATGCAGGTTCCCTTGATTCCAGTAGCTTGGTTTATGCAGGTTCCCTTGATTCCAGTAGCTTGGTTTATGCAGGTTCCCTTCATATCAGTACCTTGGTTTAAGTTGCTATCATGGGAGGTAACCACGCCCCTATTGCGGCCNTTATGCAGGTTCCCTTCATATCAGTACCTTGGTTTAAGTTGCTATCATGGGAGGTAACCACGCCCCTATTGCGGCCAAGTTTTCCCGCCCCCAGTAAGGCAGTGAAATCAGCGTCCTTTAATTAGTATTGTTTCCCGCGTGCCTAGGCGTATAGCGCTCAAACCAGAGACCCACTTAGGTCTTATCCCCACTGTCAGTCTCTAGCTCCTTCTACATTAGGGCAGTCCAAGAAACAAAATATCAATAACTAATGTCATGACAACACTCCAATGTTATTTCTTTATTAGGCAACTTCATTGAAGCAATTGGGTCGAACGCCAGATTACGATGCACCGTTTACAGGGCTCCAAACGGTGAGGTTGTGTACAGCGTTTTTACGAGTAGCTTTAGGTTAAGCTTAGTACGTACGCTGTCTCCAGTCAGTCTACAAACGTAAAAGCTAAGGGTGTTTAAAAATACCAATACATTTATGTTTACTTTGCTATATTCATTAGTCAAACGGGCAATGTATGTATTATTGTTGTAGAAAATGTATCGGGTTAGGTGTTTACTTCAAAATATTGCAGGCACACTGGGCAGTTTTTAGGGTTTCAATCTGTAATGGTGCAGGCAGTAGTAAATGGTATCAAGGGAATATTTATTTTTGTTGCATTTCTTATGTAAAATAATATAATTTATATTAAGTATGTTTGAAGTTTTGGTGGCGGTAATTTGATGCACATTTCTGTGTTTTGCTTATTCAAAAGTTATAGCTTAATTTAGTAGGGAAACAATGATAACGACCGTTATGGGTGTTATTTTGATTTTCTTTTCGAGTAGGGGCCGCGGTGGCGCAATTGATAGAGCGATCACCTACCACCAAGGAAACCTGGGTTAAATTCCCTGATTCTCACACGTGGGAATCGTGCCGGACGATGCTGCTGGTCAGAGGGTTTTCTCGGGTATCTCCGGTTTCCCCCGCCCTGGCATTCTCGGTGCTGCTCCATACTCACCTTGCTTCACCTTCATCGGCTCTAAGACCGTGATGTTAAAAGAGTCGCTACACTCTATCTGAGTAAATTCTGGGAAAGCAGTTGACCGAAAAACTTTTCAGACTCTCTATAATTCTTGTCGTTTTTGCCTCCTTTGTCACATGAGTGTGGCTTTCAGCTATCGNGAAAAACTTTTCAGACTCTCTATAATTCTTGTCGTTTTTGCCTCCTTTGTCACATGAGTGTGGCTTTCAGCTATCTAAGAAATAATTCTTGCGAATATATACACTTTTGAAAGAAATTTTTTTTGTATACTGAATATAAAACAAAATAAAAAGTCAAATTAAAAATTTCACAAATAAAATTTAATTTCAATGCTCGGACACAGAATTTTCTGTATATGACGGAAAATGCAATTTAATGTCCACAATTTTCTGCGCTTTGAATTAAATCTTCATGAATGAAAACTAACAACCGAAAAATGCACTGATCAAACAAAACAATCGGGGATAAAAAAAAATGGTGATTAAATTTTCATTCATGCGCGCGTGACTGACCCATGCTGCAAATCTGCTCTTAAAAACATGTAAGAGTAACAGTGTTTTATGTTTCATTATTTTATATCTAAACGGGAAGATGGGAAGCTCATAATCGGATGAGAGCTATGTTTTATGCAGCGGTTAAAGCCTCTTAACAAAGGACGAGGGTAATTAAAATAATCAGCTTCCAAAGTTTATAATTTATTCCCCAGTTACAGTTTCCTATTGGTGTTAATTTTGTTTAGATTTTCACGTCTGAATAATTAATGTTTACTATTTGATTTAATCCCTTTCGAAGATGATATTAAAATATTCCATTACTTCCATTTATAGAGTTAAATATTTTTTTTTTATTTAGAAGCTAATTGCCTTTTTTATGGAAGGTATTTTCTAGTATTACCGGTGTCATAATCAGGCCAAGTGTTTGATATTAATCACAACAAATGAAAACACTAAATTTACATAATTTATTGTGACAATGTTTACTTGCGTTTTATTTTTCTCATTGTTCAATTTAATTAATATTGATTGTTTTTTTTTTGTATAATAATACATGAAATTTTTGGCCCACCGATGGTAGAAAAAACTGTTATCGAAATTTTGCAGGAACACAAATTGTTTAAAAGCTTAACACTCTATAAATTGTACATTTATGTTTTATCACGAACACCTACATATTTATTTTAAACATGTAAGTTTGTTTTGAATTTACTAAACTTTTTCATAAGTGTTTGATTTGGGCGGATTTGTGAAATCTAGTTATCATTTGATGACTGTATATTTAACTGGAACATTTAAGAAGAATGCTAACAGAAAATTATAATTTATTTCAAGAAGTAAAACACAATTATTAAAAACAGTAAATATTAGTCTCGGGTTTCTTAAATTTCTGTCATACTTATACTGAGATCCTGACTAAATCTTTCAGTTGAATCGCTGTTATGGGTTCAAATACGGACTATGTATTTCGAGTTGTAGATATTACCAGCAAAAAGTAGAGCGTATTAACCAGCTACTGCATTTCAGCATCACATTTA
This sequence comes from Clitarchus hookeri, assembly GCA_002778355.1. Lineage (NCBI taxonomy): Eukaryota > Metazoa > Arthropoda > Insecta > Phasmatodea > Phasmatidae > Clitarchus > Clitarchus hookeri. Next base: position 126,504 of record NQII01001568.1, read on the forward strand.
AATACACGAACTGAACTCTCTAATAGTCATGCGCTAGGGACACCCGAATTTCGCGAAAATATTTCACCACCAGTTGTATTTCATAACACTTTTGCTCAGATCCTCTTTCTTGATTGGATGATCTAGGTGTTACACGTCTTCGGTGTCTGCCAACGAATCACAGACGTATAGTATCGGAGTAACCTCATTATGATTGGCCCGTCAAGNATATTACCAGCAAATAGTAGAGCGTATTAACCAGCTACTGCATTTCAGCATCACATTTAAATACACGAACTGAACACACTAATAGCCATGCGCTAGGGACACCCGAATTTCGCGAAAATATTTCACCACCAGTTGTATTTCATAACACTTTTGCTCAGATCCTCTTTCTTGATTGGATGATCTAGGTGTTACACGTCTCAAATGTCTACCAACGAATCGCAGACGTATAGTATCGGAGTAACCTCATTATGATTGGCCCGTCAAGTAAGGANGAGTAACCTCATTATGATTGGCCCGTCAAGTAAGAAAAATGTCTTCTCGCAAACACAGGCCACCAATAAGCAAAAGGATACTGCTGGTATGCCCCGTAGGGTGTTGAAATCTAGCATGTGCGGAAATATTTCCGCGAAATTTGAGTGTCTCTAGCCAAATTAAACTGAAATATTGTTTACAATATCGTTTACGGGGATCTCCCGTTTCCCCCGCCCTTTCATTCCGGCGCAACTCCATACCCACCTCGCTTCAATCTTATTGGATCTCGAGACCTAGATATTAGGAGCAGCGCAAATCACTCTATTCTACTCTAAAAACGCAAACGTTAGTAACAAAAACGTAACGAATCCAAGGGCGAAATAAATTCAATGTTTTCTTGAATCCAGTTTTTCGACAGAGTATTAAATAACATTAGCTTATTTCGTTAAATTTTCATTCTGGTGCCAAGGGCGAATTATATTCTTTAGTTAGGTTATAACACAATAGCGATAGGAAGAATTTACGTAATTTTGTTTGTTTGACGAAAATTGGTAATCATCGCATTGGTTTACAGATAAAATGGAGAAAGGTCCGTTATGCACGGAAAACCAGCGGTAGCTGTCGCCGAAAAATTTTATTTGCCAAATTGCTAGGATTGATCTCCCCAACCTGAGTAGAATACTCCATATACTGAAGATAAGGTAGAATAATTCTTCGTCTTCTGCGCATGTACCCCAACATTGACCTACGCGAAACCAACACAACCTTCAAAGTCACACCGTAAACAGCGACGAACGTGTTTGTTTATATGTTCATTTCGAAAAGAAAAAAAAAACAATCACTTTTATATATAAAAAATCTTTTACCAATTTTAATTTAATCAAACTGCAATACAAATTAGTTAGAAGAAGTATACAGACATCTCAAAGTACTTGTTTACTAAACAGTGTTATAACCTCAAATCCTATACACGTCGTATATGACAGTCGTGTTGGCAGAAAGGCAGTGCAATGTTGGGGCACGGAGACTGGTTGTGCGCAGCCAGCCTGTTCGCTCTACATACACCATAATACTCTACGCGATACACCTTAAGGCACCCGTCTACCTGGCGCTTGAACTGCGTTGCAGAGTGTTCGAAATACACGTTTTTCAACGAAACTATTAAGCGTGCGTCCAACGTGCTGATCTACGAAAAGAACACACACTTCAGACGAGAGCTGCTAAGTACTTTCAAAATATCACGTACGTTAGAAACATCAATTCAGAGTACTCCAAAACCGCTAAAAAAGGCCTTTCCAAGGCGCTGTAGCTCAAAATGCACGCATCAGATACATACAAAACTACTATAGGGGCCTGCACTGAACCTTCCTAAAGACTTCCCACTAATAAAATAATATGGTCACCGCTGAAAGTCCCATAGGTACACGCAGCACGACGAGAACACTGCACGCCAGTTCAGAGCCTTGCGCTTAGCGGCGATGGCGTACTTGATGCGCGTGGCAGTGTCGCCCTTATCGCTTCCGCGCTTCTCGGCCTGAACGTGGGAAAAAGTTCCAGGTAGACGGGCGCCTTAACACAGTGGGCACAGTGATCTGTGGAACTCGGGCGGGATGCGTGAGTGCAGTTGTGCGGATCATCTCACCTGGAAGTGCTGGTAGGTCGTGCGGTCAGACACCTGGTCCAGCTGGCCACGGAGCGCAGCAGGCGACGTCCTCGCCGAGGCCGGGTAGAGAGCTGCCCCATGCTAGCATGCTGCGCTACAGGCTGTGCACACGACTATAACACAGCTACAAGGGTGGTAACACTGATGGGGCGTGCAGAGGTCACACACACACACACTCTACTGCCGTGTCGTGCGGGGCAATGCCAAGCGCTTATGTCCAACAGGTTCTCTCATATCGTACGGCTACCTTCAAGAGCTACTCTAGTTGTTTTAACACTCACTGCTTCGACGTATTCGCCTGCGCGATTCCCAAGACTGTTAATCTTCAAGCAAGATTGGGAAAAAATCCGCTCTAATTTGTAAAAGTTATGGTAAATGTATTATAAAGTATGTGAAACTGCAGTTAAAATAATAGTAACCGGTTTAAAACGAACTAAACTCGTCCGAGAAGACTGTGGCAACGTTTCAATTAAGGATACCATTTTAATGCTCTCGGTAAACACGTTCCTAAATAAATATACTCACAGTGAGGCAACTTAACTGCATGAAAAATACGAAGAATCCGAAAATTCATATATTATTGGTTATTAACACGCACGAGTCCTCGATCAGGAGTGAAGGTGTAGAATATGTCGTAAAAAAAATTGAAATGAGATAAGAAGTGTACTATTTTTAGAACATCACCGTAATTTATACCAATCAATGTGTTCAGGTTTTGATATTAGATTCTTTCGTTATACCCGACAAATCTTGCCCTTTTCACACGGTAATTTTTTGAAGAAATAAGTATCACAAGTACTGGTTCATGCCGAGTGACTATCGCTTTGCAAGCTTCTGTAACACTGTGATCTACTCTACTGTGCAACATTACACTATAGTATTACTGGTGCAATGTAATTTACCAAGAAACACACAACTAGTCTATATGATGTACGAATATTCAATTAATTTTCCTAGCCTACACATGAGGGCATTCTTATTAAAATTATTAAACAGTTCCGGGGAATACGGTAGATAGACTGCGTTAACAATTTACTTTTACGCGATAAAGACAAAAATTTTTANAATTTACTTTTACGCGATAAAGACAAAAATTTTTATTCCTGCAAATAATTTTAAACTATACCGTTTCCGTCGAAAAAATTTCATAACGCCGAAATTAATAAACTTAACTGATGTTTAATGAATAAAATAAACGTTTGAAAAAAATACAAATGCTGGGGTTTATTAATTTATATTCTGCGCGTATTATAAAAACAGAGAAAGAAAATTAAAAATTTTAGAGCCCCTAGGAATTTCATAGTAATGAATATTTGCAAAAAAAAAAAATGGGTGATAATAAAATACGTTTATCACATCACTTATAAAAACAATTAATATTTATATACTGACAGGTAAAAACAATTCTGAATATAACACATTACCTAACATACTATCACTATTTTACAAAGCAGGACTTTAAATTTTTTGCTAATTTGTAACAAGACAAAAAATAAGGGAAAAGTAATCTTAATGGATTCTCAAAGTTAGAAAAATCATGCAATAATATTAGTAGACTAAAATGAAATTGATTTTGAAATTAGAGCATATAGCTAAAAAAAAAACCTAAAGATTAAATTCGACTCGAAATAATAGTCTTCATAGCTATGACTACATATACTAACGTTTATTTACTTACGTATTTTGTACTAACCTTGCTTGTTCCTCTTCACATTATGGCAGGTTATAGGAAATTCACTAGCAAGTGCCAGCTTAAAGTCACATAAATGGTGGGNTTGTTCCTCTTCACATTATGGCAGGTTATAGGAAATTCACTAGCAAGTGCCAGCTTAAAGTCACATAAATGGTGGGCGCACAAACAATTGACACAGCATACAAAGGAAAAGACAAATACACGAAATCAACATTAAACATTTCTAACGCTTATAGTATACGTAAATAAAACTGGTTTCCTATTCATAGAACAACACACACAATTGGTTTCCTGTTCATCACACGACAAACACATATGTTTTCCTGTTCATCGCATGACATAAACAAACTGGTTTCCTGTTCATTGTAATTTAAGTACACAAAATACACACATGCTACAAAATTCAAGACACCGATGCACCACAGAAGACACACAGGCACTTCAAGATTGGCTCCAAACATTCTCTTTGTATGGGAAAGTTGGAAGGCAGAAAACAAACTTATTATTTTATATTTCTGCAAAATCCATTCAATTTGTTAACATTACATGAGCTTTTTTTTTTTGNAGAAAACAAACTTATTATTTTATATTTCTGCAAAATCCATTCAATTTGTTAACATTACATGAGCTTTTTTTTTTTTTGCCTCAAACCGTTTTTTTCCATCTTTTTTGCATAATTCCATGTCAAAGTCACAAGTTTTCTGTTTTTGGCAACCCGCAAATAAACTCAAAACAANAGAAAACAAACTTATTATTTTATATTTCTGCAAAATCCATTCAATTTGTTAACATTACATGAGCTTTTTTTTTTTGCCTCAAACCGTTTTTTCCCATCTTTTTTGCATAATTCCATGTCAAAGTCACAAGTTTTCTGTTTTTGGCAACCCGCAAATAAACTCAAAACAAACATTTAACAATATAATTGGAAGGTATATCCTTTTTGAAAAATCAAGGCATGCTTAAAATAAGTTGTTTTCTAAAAATAATTATACTTAGTAGCGTCATACAACAAATTTCCTTACATTCAACAGTAAAACAGGACCAAAAACCTTTGACCTTGTAGCTTACATAATTTTTATTACATGGACCTGTTATCTTGTTCTTGCAAGCAAAATACTTTTGAATTTGACATGTAATTACGAAAAAAACTACGGAACTATATATTAAAAAAGGAGGAGTGACGCATCATGTCATGTATACAAGTTAAACGGAGTTTTTGTATATAAATATAAAATAAATTGTATTTTTGCGTCCAACTTTTAGTTAGATTTAAGATTTTCAGAATGAAACTTTCGAAAATGCGGCTATGGCCTTAAGTATAATTATGTTTATAAATAATGCGATACGAAATGTTAAATAAATTTCGAATCGCTTTAATTGTTACATAATTACATGGCGTTACTCTGAGCAGTTGTTTTTTTTGTTGCTGCAGGGGGATGTGTGTTGTTGAAAGACCATAACCGCATTAATAATTTTTTTTTCTGAAATAATAAATAGGTCGAGAGATATTAGAATTCCTTTAAGGACAAGTTTGTTAACTGTCTTTGAGGTTGAAGTGCTTGTGCATGACGCAGTGTAGCTGGGTGTCGGGCCCCGGGCGACGAGGCCTGCGGGAGTTACCTGGGTGTTACCTCTCTACATACCAGCGGTGCAGAGGCGAGAGTCCTCGTCGTAGCCGTCCGGGCAGTCCGGAGCCCCGTCGCACAGGTACTGGATGGAGATGCAGATGCCGTCGCCGGGGCACTTGAACGGCTCGTACGGGTGGCACGCGTCGCCTGCCAACACCACCGACCAAAACATCCCCCATCAGTTTCCCTGGCCGCCGTACCAACACCCGCAGAAACACGCAGATAAAGCACACGTTTCTAATACCAGGGGGTGAAAACCTAACAGTTAAAAAGGTTTGCAGAGGGCTTCGGCATACTTGGGGGGAAATCGTTATCGATGGAACACGTCACTTGCCAACGTCACACAGCAAAATGTTCCCTCGGTTCCCCAGGCAACAGTACCAACACAACGTAAATACATTTATGAGACATACGTTTTGAACTTCCGGATAAAAAACTAAGTTTTTTTTGAAACCACATTATTATGTACACAAAGACTGAAGAAAAAAGATCTTGTGTTAATAGTATGCTCCATATCCACCTAGCTTCACCCTCGCCGGCTCTCAAGACCTCGATGTTACTCACAGTAAAGTTGGCNTTAATAGTATAGTATGCTCCATATCCACCTAGCTTCACCCTCGCCGGCTCTCAAGACCTCTATGTTACTCACAGTAAAGTTGTCAACGGTGGAAAGAAAGTAGTCCCATGCCTTTACGCCGAATTAAAACTGTTAGGTTAACATTTGTAAATACAGAAATTATTTTTTTCATTCCTATTTTCTTAATGCTTCTAATTGTAATAATGAGCGAATTTGTCAAATATATATACTTTTATAATAATTCAACAGTTTCACCTGACCGATGCGTGAGTAAAGTGACCAACCGCCTGGAAATGTTAATTTTACATATGTTGGAAGAATACACAATGTGCATACAAACATATATTTAGCAGGGATTTCAAAAGTATAGTCTACTCGCGGTTTCTTCACACTTTCTGGACAAAACCTTTGAAAAATCACCCCATGTACGACGTGTTCGCTTGTTTCCTAAATATGTCATGAATCTCAAATATTTTATACTTGTGTTTAAAAGAGTAGAAATTTTTTTTGTGTTTAACAAACATTTTAAGTTTTAATTTATAATTAAAATGAATAAAAACATTGAGAGGATAGGTGTGTATATTATGCATAGTGAGAAAAGGTTCTTATGAAAATATTATTACGCTGAGTGCGCGGGGAATTCAGTGCGATGTCCCTTCTGTGTAACTTTCCAGGCCTAGTTAAGTTTTGTTTGCGTGAGGCAGCGAAATATCCTGGAAGCAGAACTTAAGCAGGGCTTCAGAAAAGTTGGAAGTAACCGCTATACTCAGTTAGCCGTGAACAGCCTTTGCCAGAGTTTCTCGGAAGGTTGGATTGTCCTCCGAAAGGGCGTGAACGCAGTTGGCGGCCTTGGGAGCTAGCTGGCTGGCTATCTGCATTGCAAATTGTCTGGCCGGCGTCGTGACGTCATCGCGAAGGGAGAGTAAAAGCTCGTTGCGGAGGGGGTTGGGGGAGGCAATGTTGTGTTGCGGGGCGAATATTAGCCTGCCCGGGTTGTCGCTGGTAATTAATAACCCGCCGTCCCGCCATGCCCGGTAAAATGACAATGCTGTCCTCACTGCGTACAGAGAACACTGTGCCCTGTATCGTCGAATACAGAATACGCAGGCCTGCCCGGTGACACAGTCGACCCCCAAAAACAGGAACAACGTCCATCGCTTGTTTCAACCCGAGTGAGGAATTTCCTCTCTGTCGCGCACTCTACCCAATTTTCCCTCTACCAGGCCTCAGAAACTCGGTTATGAAAAACAAATCATTATCGAAGGTACCCGATGTCGATGTTCTACGGTATTACAATATCGGTATTTGAACGAAGTTGTCTATTCAAAAAGAAAATATACTACCTGCAAATAGCGTAAATGTACAATAAATGATTAAGTATTTTTTTAAAATTAGCTTCTTTAGAAACATATGCTTCGATACATATTATAATTTTGATAGTTATAGCACGGCATGCTTTGTCTATGCTGCTTTCATATTTGTTATTTTTTACTACCTGCGTTTTCGTGTATATTAGCATGAAACTGATTTTTAAACCAGTGTTTAATTTTAATGATTATCATTCTACTTCAGTCGAGTATATTTGTGGTATAGTCCATCCATAGTTACTTCCAACTGAAGTCCCGATGGAGTTCTACCTCCAGGGTATTCTTCCGCCTCGTGCAAACAAAGATTAACCGAGTCTTGTAAATCATACCAAAGAGATGACGCACCGTATTTGTGCGTACCCGGTGTAATAATATTTCGCATGAGAACTATTTCTTACAAGGTATTACCAACACACCTATTTTCTCTCTGATTTTATTCACGCTAATTATCTTTGAAATATTATAATTTATAGGTAAAATAAAAGTAAAAGTCCAATTTAACAAAAAATAAGGTGCTTTTGTATTAACACAATTATAAAACGCTTTGATGCGTGACATATTCAGGAAACAACCAAGCATCTCATACATGGGGTGATTTTAAAAAAAGTGCGAAGAAACCGCAAACATAGTATCTCTAAATGGCATAAAGCAAAGTCGCTTAACCGCGCTTGTCTGTGCATTCGCTTAGTACTTCTAAACTACTTAATGGAGTTTGATGCGGTTTACAACATAATTTAGAGAATTACTTGAAGAAGGTTTTGGAATATATTTAATTTATATTTAACGTAAGGATAGTAGAGAAATGCCGAACCGTTTGTAATCAAGTCGTAAAAAACCGCCTTTAGGGCGCTTACATGGCTTGCACTGACTAAACCCTAAGAGATACATCAAATTAATGTACTACAGAATTGTAGCTTTCAAAAAGGTATACAGAAAAGTCCGCAATACCTAGAGACCTGAAAAATTCGCGAGTTCAATGACCTGTAGGCTATACTCTATTTTCGTATGCAAAATCATGCAGACATCGCTGCTAATTGGTTGCTTGTTGTACTAGCGGAAGACGGTGTTTCGGTCTGCATTTTACTGGGTATTGATTATAGGCTCAGAGTTGTCCAGGAGGTGTAATTTAACGGGTATGCCAATAGCATTAGCAATACAAAATTACGGGGTTTTGAATTCTAGCTTGTCCCGAAATGAAAACGCGAATTTTTCAGCTCTCTAGCAATATGATACGTTCATCTTTTAAGGATGACCCGCAGTAACCATTTTTGTCTTTAAAAGTATCGCCGTAAAAAAACTAAAACGTTATTGGGCGAAGCCGGGCCGGTTCGCTAGTACGAAATAACTGCGGATAAAGGGACACAATCAATAATTTTGCCTTGAAAACGTGGATCGCCGCTGGCAAGGAGATATGGTTCGTTCATCAGACCGGCTTCCCTTTGTGCCTTTGTGTTGACCAGTTTTGGCGAGGGGTTTTTTTTTTCTTCTGTAGCTTGTTGCAGGCAGGGCAACAAGAAGACAGCGCCACCGCGGACCACGGACATGCTCTGGCGTGTCCGGCGATTACAAGACCCGCGCGCGTGTATTTGAAAATGCAGATGGCGTCCCGTGACGCGTTCTGCGATCGTGCCGACGCGACGGTGCGGCTCCAGCTTTGTGAACCGGCGCGCTGGAGCGAGCATCGCGCGAACAAATACGAGAGAGAATACCGCGGGGAAACGTGTTAAAGGCGAAGCAGTTTCGGTCCACGTTTAATTACGTACTTTTGAAGTCGGCATTAAAAAAAAAATGCGCACCTGAAAACGTACTTAAACTCTTTGTGGACTACACACTGTTTGAAATTTCTGTAGGTCCACGCAAACTTTCACGGAGACAAAGAGTTATTTTGCGGAAAGGCACTCCGTAATGACGAATGTCGGGAATGAGCTCCGTAAATTTAAAATGCGGAAGCTCTTCGTATTCTTGTGGCTTCGACTTTGAGACACGAACAGTGCCGATTAGACACCAGGAGCGAATGAAATCCCATCTTCGGAATACTACTCCGCGTAAAATAGTAGTAGGTGAGTGGCAACCCACTTATGGAGAGCAAATTCTTTGATTGCTTTTCAAATTCCGTTACAGGACAAACACCTTTCTTTATACACAGTGAAATACGCACAAAACGATAATAAAACTATTTATTTGTAACCTCGTTTCATAAACCGCAAACAAAACCACTCTAACAAGTCTTGAAACTAAGGGAGGCGTGTTCGTCACTTTCGTGTAAAATCCACATTTACGAAATACAGAACTTCTTGTAAAGGTGTGGTAGGTGAGTACCCACATAGCACACAGACATCCAAATAATATTTAATGGATGTGCCCAAGGGCGTTCTGGATATCCAGGGCCATCCAGGAATATCAACTTTACATCCAAAAGACTGGCAAAAGATATCCAAATGTCCTCCCAATATCCACTCAAGGATATAGATATTGTGTATATCCTATAGACGTGGCGTAGTGGCCAGGGCGCTCGCCTCCCACCACGGCGATCCGGGTTCGATCCCCGGTGGATTCACTCCCGGATTTTCGCATGTGGGAATCGTGCTGGACGATGCCGCTTGCCGGCGGGTTTTCTCGGGGTACTCCCGCTTCCCCCGCCCTTGCATTCCAGCGCCGCTCCATTCTAGGGTTTAATTTCTGTCATGCTCTAGGATGACGGTCACCTACGGGTCCCAGCTGGAAAGACCGTCACTCGGAGGGTGTTGCCTTGCCCTGGGTGCACTCCCCACACGCCATTTATTTATTTATCCTAAAGACATCTTTAGATTTAGACTCTTACCATAAGTAATAGCCATTGGAGGTTTTGTAAATTATAATGGATATCTGGGAAGTGGTACGATCTGATATCTACTATTAGATATCCAACGGATATCATGAAGAGATTTACTACAGGACTTAGGTGACTAAGATATTGTGGATATAATTGGGATATCCAGTGGATATCATGTGCTATGTGGGGGGGCCCAGTTATTGAATGTTCATTTGTCGATTCATGTTAAAATCCCACTGCAGGACGAAATATTGTAAACTTGGTTAATTTCTCTGCTGTACACGGTGAAACACATTACGGAAATAAAAGTTTTTTCTTATTCCTGTTTGTAAAACTGAGATAAAATAAACTCTCAAGCACTCTAACACGACCGAGAGGTGTACATAAATAATTCTGTATATTTACCTTATGTTATTTAATTCTTGATAAAAGCGTGTTAGGTGATTGGATAAGGCGTTGCACAGTAAATTATTTGTTTCGAGTTCAAATTCTCCTACCGGCCGAGATTTCAAAATCTTTTTACAGTAATTTTTATACACAGCGAAACACCTACATAAAGAAAGTAAAACGTTTTTTTGTTGCCCCCTTTTTTTTATATAAAGAGCAGATTAAAAAAACTAGCTTGCAAGTTTACGGTCAAGTTCCGTGAATTCACGGAGATTTATGTAAAATTTAAGGAGAGAACGTTATTGAAAATAACGAAAAGTCCGTAATTCCAGAAAGAGGTTTGGATAATTTGTAACCGGTACTTTTCGTAATTTTACGGACGCTTTTTCTAACAGCGTAGTATTAATTTTAGTAGTGTAAATATATTTGTTTTAGGACAGAAGATTGTAGACTGCAATTTAAAAATTTCCGTTTTAGCCTTATAAGTTTCCTTTGCTCCCTCAAAATATGGCTGATTTTTGAAAGTGTGTAAATAATGCTCACTCCTGAATGTGGCAACCTAACTCCTCATCGCAGTTTTAGATAAAGTTACTCTAACCTATGCGTCATGTTGATAAAATCTGGGAAAAAATTTGTGTCAATGCTTTAATATTTGTTAATTGAAAAACATTCTTCCGAATATGATTTTAGTGTAAGTACATGATTTTCTATCAGTAAACACCCAAACAGTGCCAACATATTTGTACATTACATAATATTCTTGTAACTTTCCCCCCTTATTACATTTAATTTTATTTGTCCCTATCTCTTTAAATTGTAATTTATTATTTTACAAACTTGAAGATGCAAGTCATTCAATAGTTAAAGTGGATATAAATTGACTTGATTTAAAATACAACTTGACAGGACCTCTTTTTTATGCACATTGCGTATTATTCCGCACTATGTAAAATTAACATTACCATGGGCTTCATCACTTTATTCATACGCGATTCAAGTGTATATGTGAAATTATTGGAAAAGTAGATATTTTACAAAGTTGCTAATTCTTACACTTATTTCCATCAAAAACACCGGAAAGTAAAGTAAATATTTCCAGTATTCACAAATGTTTGCCGGATACTTTAAATTCAGCGTCAAGCCACGGAACTACTTTCCCTCCGTCATTGCCAACTTTGCTGGGCGCATGCCAATCAGCATACCCGTTAAAATATCGTCAGGTAGGAACAGTTACATTTGTCAAAGAATGTGGATTTCAAAAGTACCCAGTTAACCCCGCTCAGCATACAGCAATAGTTTGCTACCCGTTTTTGGCACGAAGTAAATATTCATAAATCTGACGGCCCTCCTTTGTTACGCTGTATTTACTAGTTTTTGGTGGTTTATTTCTGTCGCTCGTGCAATAGATGGCAATGCTTTTTCGCCACCGGAGGACACTTTACTATGTAACAGGCACATCACACCGACGATCACACGACCCGCACGTGGATTTGAAATTCAAATGTAGTTAGTAGAGACCTGAAAAAATTCGCGAGTTCAATGACCTGTAGGCTATACTCCATTGCCGTGTGTAAAATCAAGCAGATATCACTGTTCATCAGTTGCTTGTCGTATAAGCGGAAGACGGTGATTGGGTTTGCATTTTATTGCGTGCTTGTTATTGGCTCACAGTTGTCCAGGAGGTGTGATCTAACGGGTGTACCAATAGCATAAGCAATACAAACGTGCGAGGTTTCGAATTCTAGCTTGTTCCGAAATGAAACGGCGAATTGTTCAGGTCTCTAGTAGTTAGTGGTATATTTTGCGATTCTGCCGACGTGTAACTTCAGCTTCGCGGCCGGAGCGAAAACTGCACGAATGAATAAGAGAGAAATGCGCACGAACGGAACTTTGTGACCTATACATTAATTTATCGCTTCAGGCGTTGAAAATAATTATTGCGAGACATGTACTAATTACATATATGTAGGGGCAGTGATATTTCGCGAAAAGATTTCGAGACAAGATACAGTCCAAAGCACTGCAGGGTCGTCCAGCTTCTTTGATTGGCTAGAAAAATGTTCTGGCTCGTGTTAACAGCTTGCGCACTAATCACGAAGGTTCAGTGTCGGAGTTACTTAGTCCTGAGTGGCTTGGTCGAAGACGGACACGGTACCAGCTGCCAATGGAGGTACAACAACAGCTGAGGTGTGTATATAGTATTGAAGTCTACTGTGTGCTCCGATTTTTACGCGAAAAGTCACTGGCACTACTCATATGTGCTCGTCCAATTATCACTGCCAGAAAAGTACGCGCTATGTGCAAAAATGAGATTGGTACAAGCTGTTCGCAATCCGGAGCTGTAGGTTACAAGCAAAATGGAAATAATTATCCTTACATATTACCCGGTCACAGAAGAACAACATTCTCTTATCACTGCTGGCAGTAACTTACAGACGAAACAACGTCTGATTCTAAAAATACAGAGTTCGGATTAAAATCGCAGAATATGTAAGCGTACAGAACTGAAATTGCGTGACGGTTCTTTCGATTTGGGTGTATGTACCCATTAGCTTATTCGTTGCAGAAGTCTCTGATAACGGGTCTTGACCCTGATTAGTAGAGATGTGCAAAACTCGCGTTATTACTCGGTATAGGCTGTTCACGGTTAAGAGAGCACTTTTGAGGCCCTAGTTACTGTTTACTTTCAGCCATTTTTTTATCCTTTAACCATCTTTTTAAATAAATATTGCCATGTAAGTAATAAACACAGTGTATATATTCCACCGCACTCGGATGTTAACGTCTAAGGCTAAAATAAAATATATTTATTGACTATTATTCCAAGTGAGAGGGTTTTCAAAAGTGCTCACTTTACCGTGAATAGCCTATATATACGACGCGATAATTCACTGCGCTGTATCTACTTCAGAAAAATTCGTTATTTCGATGGGTACTGGCAATTCATCGCGTCATTCACCTGCATGCCCGCTTCAGCGGAGATTGGTTGCTGGGCCTTTACTATTGGCTCAGAGTGACCTTGAGACGAGCTACGCAAGTTGTCTGCCGATGTGAACAGTGAAAAAACATACATTTTGGAGTTCAGTCANAGTGACCTTGAGACGAGCTACGCAAGTTGTCTGCCGATGTGAACAGTGAAAAAACATACATTTTGGAGTTCAGTCATTCGTAAAAAAAAAAACGCTAATTTTGCAGGTCTCTGTACTGACTAGCTCCTGCATACTGCCAAAGATTTCCTATTGGCTTGGCTGCCGGCGGGCGAGTAGGCCACCAGGTTTTGATTGGCGAACAGTGTTCTGACAACCTGCTGCTGTCTAGTGACGCCATTTTGGTGACGCGTGTGGCTGGGGATCGTGGAATAAGCAGCTGTTTCACCTCTGTACGTGTATCTACTCTGTGATATTACTGTAATCGAACTTTGATCACTGATCCTACAGCTTATTGGCTGTAATAACTAAACAATTGTTTTTTTTTTTTTTAGCATTCCACGCTTCAAAAATTTTCTTATGTGCAACACCCAAAATCGAAAATTAAAATGAGTTTGAAAGGATTAAAATTTTGAATTATTTGCCATAATTCTCCGCCAATATCAATGCAGATTTGCTAGAGGTAGGTGTAGGTTGGAGATGTGGGTCACGTATTTATCTCAGGCGATGTTTTGGTATATATAGAATTTGTAGTATTAAAATTCAAAGATTATTATTTACAGTACATGAATAGCGACATGCAAACTTGGCGTCATTACGCGAAGACTGAAAATTTCAAGCAGTTGTTCACCTGCATTGATTTTATTCTCTGGATTATACAGCTTATTTGACAGATACTGAACTACTTTGAACCAATAGGAAACAACTGAAGTTAGGAGTGTCCAATCACTTTCAACAAACCAAAAAAATTAAACGGGTGGTTAAAGTTACAGAAGCCAATAGGCAAGTGGCACCGAATTCAATGTTCACAGGACGTTAAAGGGACTTCCTTCGTTACAATATGGGTCTTGTAATAAGCAATTGGTGTGTATTCAAATTAAAAATTTATGATATATTTAAATTTATTTATTTTCGTGATAGTGGAAGTGAGTGAGTTGGTGAAGAGATTTGGGCGGCTCGTAACACAAAGGTATTGAGATCCGATGAAGCAAGGTGAGAATGGAGCAGTACCCGAAATGATGGGGCGGGGGAAACGGGGAAATCCCCGAGAAAACCCACGGACCAGCGGTACCGTCCCGCACGATTCCCACATGCGAAAATCCCGGAGCGGCCCTGCCGGGAATCGAGCCCGGTTCGCCTAGGTGTCGGGCAAGTTGTATAACCTCTAAGACCTCCACGGCTCTGGTTATTGAAACATAAATGTGGTCATATAAAACTGTTAAAAATCATAAAAAAGATCACTGCAAGTAGCCCTCTTTTTACTATATTTATTCTTCTGTAAAACAGTTTTTATAGCAACAATACTGCATCGTTTCGGAACAGATTGGTGTGTTAAAACCCTATCGCCACCGCTGTAAATTAAGAGGAAACAGAACACCACACGCTGTTTATGCTATTTTCCATCGCCACCGCAATTTTCCTTCCTCATAGCCGAAGGGAAGCTAGGCGTTTAAAATATGTTATTAGGGAAGCCCCTTAATTCTAGCATGTTGCCAGATAGTACCACAGCATTTTGCACGCTCCTATACATATGCTATTTTTCGACGCGGATTTCTATCTTCGAGTGTTCCCCGTTTAGAACTCATATACGAAGGGGGAAAAAAAAATCCGCAGTATTTCTATTGCTGCACAAAACATAATTTTCCCCTCCCCCCTCAACCAGAAATAACTTGAACTAGACCTATTTTCACATTTCCCGCAGCGGGCCATAAATATACAGACCTGCTGTCAGGCACGCCTACAAAATTCGGCATCTTCAAAAAAAAAAATTACACCAATTATTTCCTCAGATTTTTCTTTTTTTTCCCCCGCCCACGGGTCGCAATTTCGCGGAGTGCCCCTCGCGTGACGCAGCGCGGACCGACTGACCTGCTCGCTCGCCCTGCCGCCGAGCGAGCCCGGGTCACGGGTCAACCTGATTGTCCCTTCTCTGCTCTGCCGTCCCTCCTCCGTAACGTAGTTAGGGATGCGTGGACCTGGCGCTGGGAGCTTTGATGCTTCGCAACTCGATTAGCGCGGCGGCTGGGAGGTCTGCGGACGGCAGTCCCGTCGCTCGGCTATATATATTTCTCCCTCTTGTTTTATCTCCGCTGCAGCTTCCATGCTGTACTTCGCACACGTCCTAGGGTAATGTTTGTTCTACTCAGGTTAGGAACATAAAGAGTTTTCTCGCGGGAGAGTTCGGCATAGGGGTAATTCCCGCCGCTAGGCGCGCAGTGTTCCAAAGAGGTCATAAGAGAATTATGTTACTTGGTTAAGTAGTTATTCTACAGGTTGATTCTAAAATCATGGAACAAACATTGAGGGGTGGTAGAGCTCACTAAAACCAACAATTATTGTATAGGAATATATGGGCGGGAGTGACGCGTTGAGGCACAAACACAAAAACATAACACATTAACGGAAACATAAAATGTTCATTAGCAGCATACTTAACGAGTGATTCCGTACAGAAAATGTTAAAACAGTTGCTGGAAATGCATCCAACAACAGTCACGCATGCTTGGCGACCTCTACATATGGCGTGATTGGCTGACAGTGGTGGCGTGCGTGAAATACCAGGCGTATTTGAATCTGTTCGCCGATCACTCCACCGACGCTACCAAGCTTGCATTACTGTCGGTGGTAGCAATTTTGAGCAATTATTATAAACATTGCTGTAAAAAGGCATTTAGTGGCGACGTTGTAAATAAACAATGTGCTGCATTTCATGTGTTATTTTTGTGTTTGTGCTTCAACGCGTCAATCCCGCCTATATATTCCTATACAATAATTGTTTGTTTTAATGAGCTCTGTAACCCCTCAATGTTTTTCCCATGATTTTAGAATCATACTGTATATTTTATTGATGATTATTGAGAGTCTTTCTTTTTTAAGTAGAAAATCGAGAAAATCGGGTATACATGCGACATTAGCGCTTACTTGCCGAACTGAAAGCATTGAGCTTCCCGGCCTGAGTAGAATAAACCTTACCTAGGGCCACACTTCGCATTCACTTCCACGTGGCACTTCTGTGCTTGTGTTCGGGACAGAACAAGCGCCAGTGTAAAGCCCTGTCCTATCACAGAGTGACGTGGCGGTTATTTCGATGCGCGCGCACCCATTCTCCGGTTGGCTGCGCGAGTCTCTGGGGACGGGCGTTGTGTCCGACTGGCTGCCGCGTGTTGTTGAAGGTTCACTACTGGCTGAACTGTCGGTTGGCAAGTAAGTTAACAGGTGGCAGTTGGACAATGGCGTTCCGACATGTTGCCTACTAGTGGCGCCATTTTCCTGACACGTGCTGTTCGATTTCGCGGAATAAGCCGGTATTTCACCTCTGTATTCTTAAGTACTCTGTTTCTCTGCATATATATCGGGGGAAATAAAAACATGTTTGTGCATCATGTTATTAGTTGGCAGCACCTGTCTATGACACTGTGGGATATAGTTTAAATAAAGAGAGATGGCTTCCACCGGGCCACTGTCTAGCCTTCATTGACAACGGACACTGCTTTCTGATGTGTACTTTACTTCAATAAAGATATTTGAAGCCTGTCATATATACGCATGTTTTAAGTGCGTGGAAATGAAATAATAAAACCTGTCGCTTTCTGTGCTAATATAAAACTGAGTGAGTGAGGAGATTTAGGCAGCTCTTAGCAGCTAGGTCTTGAGAGCCGATGAGGGTGATTGAGGTGAGTATGAAGCAGCGCCGGAATGAAAATAGGGATTAAAAATTTTAATGGGGATATTTAAAACTGAGCTGTGCGAAGCTGGGTGTCTTTCATTAAGGGTAAGGCTACAGAAGTAATCAGTTAGAGGGAGTTGTATGCATTAAAAAGAACGAAGGTAACTCTGGTACAATGGGGCACGATTGAGGAAAACTATTTCTCGTGGCAGTGTCCCGAACCCGCATCAATGTCTGTATTACACTGTTGCTGCTCCGAGAAATAGCTTTCCTCAATCACGCGCTGAAGTCACAAGAGTTGCCTTCGTTCCACAAAAGGCGTACAATTACCTCCATTTTATTACTGAAAGACACCCAACTTCGCCCGACTGGGTTCCAAATATACTAAAAGTCGCACTTTTATACTTAATATCTCGAGGTACAGTTGGGCCGTATGTTTGCGGGACACAGAATTACGCGAAATAATTGTCCTGCATTGTGATGGCTTATGTTTTTTCTGTAATTTTTCTTCGTACAAAATTTTATTACGAGGAATTAACATCAGAGATAGGTTACATTCTCTCTACCTCCGTGCATTCCTGTTAGAATGATGATGGTGGTATGGGTAATAATCATTTCACCGGGAAAACGTTTGAAGAAAACTCGTATATTAAGTGACATGTAATATTAATGGCAAATAATTTTAAATTAGAACATCTGAAGTGTAAAATATGTAACTTTTGAAATACTTTCTTACGAAACGAGAAAGCTGTAAAATGTCAGAGATTTTTGAAGTAAATGGTTCGTGTATGTTGGCATCGAGAATATTAAATTAATCTTGTACTAAATTCAAGTAATTTTTTTAAAACTAGTATCTTAGTGTACTTAAGAATACCGACGCGAAATAGTCGCCCACACAGCGAAATTCATTCGCACACGAACCCAAAACGCCAGTGGAAAGCTGTTCGCCAATCGGCGCGTAGCAACCTCTACTCGCCTGCCAGCGGCCCAACCAATCGGGAACCTTTCGTAATATGCAGTAGCCAATCATACACAAGTCCCATGTAGCCAAGTAGAATATGGTTACTCCCCCATCATAGGAACCACCACTTTATTTCGTCTCTGTGTACTTAAGTAGCCACGTGCTACATTGTTAAAACACTTTATTTGTTACAGCACTTGTTTTGTTCCTGCAGAAAATAATCATCGTTAAAAATGAACCGCTGCAAAGTAGGTTTGCCAAAAACCATTTTTGTTATCTATATATTTTAGGCAATGGTAACATTGCATTGTGGTTACAATAGTTTAGCATTACCCATCCTTTGTGATAAATTCAGTAACTGTTCTTTGAATGTTAAACCGTTTTGTCTATGTTCTAAAGAATTCGTTATTTGGAAACGTAGCATTTACAAAGCTTCGTTGGGTACTGAAAACTGTAATTAACGAGAGAAGAGTTTTAATATCATTTACATTTTTCTTTGGTATACAGCAACATTTATTTTCTGTAAACAAAACAAGCTCAAGAAAAATTTTTATTTGCTATAAATAAAATAAATATCACCATAAAACAAAAATGCACGAATACCTTACGTTTTTTTAACCTTCCCTTTGAATTAAAGCAAGATTTTGATAGAGTAAAGAAAACAGCGTTAAAGAAAATGTTTTTCTTTCTATACAAAAAGTTTTGAACATATGTTTTTACAGTGTAGAATCAAAGTGCATGGGTTATTTTTTTTTTTTCCGATTTCACCACGCTCAGCGTATTTATGAATCATTTCTAGACAGACAACTTTAAGTAAGTTCTTGTGAATACTATCCAGGTACTGTGANGCTCAGCGTATTTATGAATCATTTCTAGACAGACAACTTTAAGTAAGTTCTTGTGAATACTATCCAGGTACTGTGAATTAAATAGGGCGAAGTTAAATAATATTACTTAAGTTACGCAATTCATTTTACGGTGCTTGTTATGAATAAAGGTATACTGACATGAAGTGTATAAAAGTAACTAAATTCAAAATTAAAGGACGAATCATAAGTATTTTCTGATGACAGTGTTTGTGAACTGTAAGACGGCCAGTGAAGGAAACGAACTGCTAACCAATCTTCAGAGATGAAATGAAGTGCTCTTGTAAAACCACACAGACGTCTGCTCTGCACGCCAGGTGAAAGAGTGTAATGCAAGTTATGTTAAGCCCCAACGCGGGAACCGACTGCAATCTCGCCAATTAATCAGTTTCCGCTCGTATGTGTTCGCCTTGTACAGTGAGCTTTCCTGGACGTCAACTGCCAGTTTCCTTATCACACCGCCTTCGCTAACTCTCAAGCGGCCATTACTCATGTCACTCGGTATCTCGCTCCGTCACTCGGGGCAACGAACTTCGTGCGAGTTTGAGATTAGTGCTAACTCCCTAGTTTACCGGAGCTAAGTGGCCCGGGGTTCAAGTGAGACATGGAAGAAAACTTGATTATACCTTTCCAGACACACTTTAGTGCATAGTTTCAAGTGTTGGAAATAATTTTTTTTTGNTGGAAGAAAACTTGATTATACCTTTCCAGACACACTTTAGTGCATAGTTTCAAGTGTTGGAAATAATTTTTTTTTGCTTAGAACTGACAAAGAACTACAGTGAGAAAAAAGTATAATTGTAAGAACCATCGAGAGAGGGACANTTTTTTTTTGCTTAGAACTGACAAAGAACTACAGTGAGAAAAAAGTATAATTGTAAGAACCATCGAGAGAGGGACAGTTATGTGTTAGGTTGAAGGTACCTTTTGTTGTATTACTGTCTGCGACTGTGTTCGCTACTCTGATATGGCTGTCACAGGGCACTGCGTTCCTGCTACGACACAGTTAGCACATCCAACATAACAACTTAAANGCACTGCGTTCCTGCTACGACACAGTTAGCACATCCAACATAACAACTTAAACAATATTTGAATTGTTCAGAAAACAACTAAGATTGTAGTAACCTAACAGAATACTCCGTTGCTGTTACCCTCAACCCCGATTACAAAGTCCTTGCAACAGAACATTATGATGGGTCATTATATAGTCCACTCACGGTATCCTCGGGTGTTTTGAAACGAACCTTTGAAAAATCACCCCAGGCGTAACATGTCAACCTGTTTTTTTTTTCAACAACCTGTATACCACAAATATATAACACTGTGATTAACTTTTAAGTACTGCATTCTTGAATAAATNACAATATTTGAATTGTTCAGAAAACAACTAAGATTGTAGTAACCTAACAGAATACTCCGTTGCTGTTACCCTCAAACCCGATTACAAAGTCCTTGCAACAGAACATTATGATGGGTCATTATATAGTCCACTCACGGTATCCTCGGGTGTTTTGAAACGAACCTTTGAAAAATCACCCCAGGCGTAACATGTCAACCTGTTTTGTTTTTTTTCAACAACCTGTATACCACAAATATATAACACTGTGATTAACTTTTAAGTACTGCATTCTTGAATAAATNTTTTTTTTCAACAACCTGTATACCACAAATATATAACACTGTGATTAACTTTTAAGTACTGCATTCTTGAATAAATGAAACTTTAACTTAGTGTTTTCTATAACCAGTAATATTTATTTCGTATTAAACACGAATTAAAAACAGCGAGAGCAACAATGTGTTGGCAACGGCTAGTAAGAAATAGTACACAAATTAAATATCGTTTTAACCTAGGGTTTTGGTATGCTATTTTTAAATTAAACGTAGCTTATTGATATATTTTAATTTTTAGGTAGCATTTAGGGAAACATATTTCAGTTTTACAGTTAAAAATATCAGCGCATTTGACTGTTTCCTGAGCCAATGTAGGAACGCTAGCATGAATGTATGGGAAATAACTTTACCATTCGCGCGTTCGGACTCTGCGTATGCACTCGCATAGTAAATTTGCGAATAATTTCTTACGAGTGTGCTACCATATTTATTTCTCAGAGTAGTTAAATTATCCAAGCCAAATAAGCTGTAGATTTTGCTTTAGGCGGTAGTGATGCGAACCATTCATAACATAGAGCAGTAGTACTTTTACAAATCATTTACCGTCAGGGAAGATTATTGGACACCGAGCCTCACAGTGTATATTCCCATCATATGCGATACGTACACGATTGTGCACACTGGGCCTGAAGAGGTCTAGTTTAGACATACATAGAGATCTGAATAATAATAATAATAATAATGGCGTGTGGGGAGTGCACCCAGAGCAAGGCAACACCCTCCGAGTGACGGTTTTTCCAGCTGGGACCCATAGGTGACCGTCATCCCCAGGCATGACAGAAATGAGACCCTAGACTGGAGCGGGGGAAACGGGAGTACCCCGAGAGATCCCGCAGGCAAGCGGCATCGTCCAGCACGATTCCCACATGAGAAAATCTGGGAGTGAACCCGCCGGGTATCGAGCCCGGATCGCCGCGGTGGGAGACGAGCGCCCTGGACACTACGCCACCGCTGCCGCTGCCCCGATATCTGAAATATTAGCGGTTTAGTTTAGGAACAAACGAGAATGCAAACATTGCGTGCGTTTACGCTACCTTGCAATTGGTCCAAAAATTATTCGACACTTCCTTGAAAACCCTGAGTCAATAATAAATCATACGATAAAATGGAAGGCCAGGTCATCGGCTTCCACTGTGACAGCAAAGAACTGACATGCTGCAGACACCCGAATTATTGAGTCACGGAGTACATAAGTCCACAGAGACGAGATAGCGTGGCGGTTCCTTTGATATGGACGTGCCCATTCTCTGATTGGCTGCACGAAGCTCCGGGAGCTGGGCTACCGCGTGTTGCGGAAGGTTCCCTATTGGCTGGGCTGCCGGTTGGCAAGCCAGTTACCAGGCGCTGATTGGAGAACGGCGTTCCGACAAGCTACTGGCTAGTGGCGCCATATTGCTGGCGTGTGCGGGTGAAGTTCGGAGAATAAGCGGATATTTAACCTCTGTATTTTCAAGTACTCTGTGCCTCGAGCATGGTCGCTGAGGACTTAACTGGTTGAGTAGTTCACCCCGATGACTCCAGGCGCCAAGCACTTGTTTCGTTGTTTGCGAAATTTAAACCAGCGCCGAGAGAGCATGAGCACAGCGCGGATCATTATATTTCTTGTTTAGAATACACAAAACAGTAAATAAATATGGGATTGGAAGGTGGAACCAAAAAATTCAGTATCTCGTCTGCGTAAAACTCAATCCTTTGCCGAAATTTTAAAAATATTCCTTCAAAATTATTGTTTGACACTATGCTGATATTATAACTACGAGTCAAATATTTGACTGTGGTTGGAAATATAATAACTGAAACCTCAAAAAATGAACCAGCAGAACGGTGAGAAATCTACACACCGGAGTTATATGTATCTGCAAGCTGTTATCGTATCGGCAACAATAACTCAGTAAAGTGTTGATCACTGGCATCCAATGAAAACTGTAGCTTGGTCTCCACAATCGAGTATGTTTATGCTTAGGGACACACGATTTTCGAGAAAAGATTTCACGACCAGTTCTATTTTATAACAGTTTTTCTCAGATGACCTTTCTTGATTGGACGATTCAGGCGTTCTACGTCTTAGGCGTATGCCTGCGAATCTCAGACGTACAATGTTGGAGTTACCTAATTCTGATTGGCCAGTCAAGTAAGAAAATGCCTTCTAACAAAGACACGTCTCCAATAAACGTAATAAATCGGCCGTTACGCCCGTAGGATATTGAAATATAGCACGTGTGGAAATTTTTTCGTGAAATTCGGGTGTCATTAGTTATTCTTTCCAGTTACTGTACGCAGCACGAATGTGTCCAGTGGTAGAGATTCTTTATTAGCAAACCGTGCAAATTATCGAGGATATGGCTGGCTTATATCACCATGGCCGAATACAAAGCCTGGAGTTGTTTGCTTGAGAGGGTGAAGCGAGGCGAGTGTGGAGCAGCGCTGGAATGAAGGTGCGGGAGATACGGAAGATACCCGAGAAAACCCGCCGAACAACGGCATCGTCCGGCACGATTCCCACACGCGAAAATCCGGGAGCGGCCCCGCCGGGAATCGAACCCGGCTCGCCTTGGTGGGAGGCGAGTAGTCTAACCACTACACCGCCGCGGCCCTCGGAGCCAGGTTTAGGAGTTGTGCATTTTCACACGGAAGCGAAGTGACGACTTTGCGTCGAAAGGGACGCACGCAAGTTCGGTTCACCTCAACTGGGACATCACACACGCAGTTACGGGAAAATTAACGCGGGCGTACCTGCGAAAGGGGAATGGGGGTGTTAAAGCGGGAACGAATTGCGAGATTACATATGCAAATGACGGTCTCCTAGCGGCGCCACCCTGAACTTCCATCGCACGTCAGCGTGGAACTTTGCTCACACGGAGTTCTGAATACATTCGCACGCCAACTCGCATGCATAATGCAGTTTTCCAGCAGGCCGGAGCGTGTAAGAGCTGGCGACCAAGGCTCTTATCTCTCTCTCTCTCTCTCTATCTATGTCTGTCTCCAGGTGGAAGTGTTGGCGCCACATTTCATCCCACGTGATGTTTCCGCACCCCCTTCTCCCCTCGTCTAAACGCGGCGTGTGAAGAGGGAGTGTTGAACAACACTGTCAAAAATTTCCGTATATTCACGTAAACTCTACGGAAATATCTCTTTAACACTTTCAGGCCTATGCCTGAGTGTAGCACGGGCAACACTCACATGTGTTCGGCTCTGGAACAAACTCTCAAAAAATATAAATGTTGCACATCAAAAATCAATAGGGGCACCCGAGTTTGGCGAAAATATTTCAGGACAAGTGGTTTTCCAAAACACTTAAGTACTGAACCACTTTCTTGAATAAATCGTTTGAAATTTTACGCGTCATATCTCTCTGCAGCGAATCATCCCCACTGTATGTGTTATAGAAACTTAATTCTAATTGGTTCACTCATGTAACAGACAATTTTCACGCAAAGACAAGCGGCCAGTAGCCTAAAGAAAACTGCAATTGTGCACATGGGATATTGAAGTCTAGCCTCCGCGTAAATCTTTTCGGGAAAAACAAGTGGCCCTAATAATCAGTATCGACACCCGAATTTCGCGAAAAGATTTCCGCGCACACTAGATTTCGATATGGGGCCACGGTGACTGAGCGGTTAGCGCACTCGTCTACCACCAAAGCCAAACCGAGTTCAATCCTGGCCGGGTCACTCCCGGATTTTCGCAAGCGGGAATCGTGCCGGACGATGCCGTTGGTCGGTGGGTTTTCTCGGGGGTCTCCCGTTTCCCGGGTCCTTGAATTCCGGAGCTGCTTCATTCTCATCGGCTCTCAAGACATCGATGTTAAGAGCCACCCAAAAAAATCTTCAATCAATTCATTCACTTCACTCACTTGGGCAGTATGTAGTAAAAATATAAAATGACAAATTTTTCCGTGGCGAAAGCCCTTTACAGTGTACCTTGTCAGCTCATCTCAGTGATACGGCTCATAGAGCAGTCGCCTCTAGA